>WBMY01002309.1:72150-118850 GCA_013397315.1 Donacobius atricapilla | reverse complement strand
TTTTTTTTTTTTTTTGCCAGCCAGATACAAAGAGTCCGAAAGGGTCCTCTTTTTCAAAAGATAGAATTATTTTTGCAGGAGTCATCTTATTTGCAGAATAAGACATACTATCTCTCAGCAGATTTGCTGCAGTAGAATAAGATATGAACCACTCAGGAAATACATTGATTTTGAGCAAATATTTGGGGGAAAATTATCTGCTGCTATAAACAGAATCTGTTAATTTTTATGTGAATTTGAACGGTTGTGCCAGGAAAATAATGTGTCTTTATATTTGCTCAATTCTATCTAGGAAATAATCTGAATATAAACACTAGCTTTTCCTAAACCCAAGTCAAATGAAGAAGGAACTGCTATAAAATTCATATTTGGCCATTCCACTTTTTCTCCTATTCCATTACTAGTATGTGTTGTGTAGTTATTTCTTCTCAAACTTGAAAAATCTTACTTGTGATTATACTAAGCCAGAGACAGACAGACGCATTTGATAAATATAAATTACCTATTTAGAAGCAGTGCTTCTGATGTAATTGCTTAAATGGAGTTTTAGCCTAAATGTCAGTATAACATTCACCATGTATTTGTCTGATCTATTGTCAGCGTGTCATCCAATAAGTTCTTTCAAGGTCAATTTATTTCCATATTAGTGAAGATCTGGTTTTTGCTGATATTGGCTGTAAAGGATTTTTTTTTTTTTTAATGTATCATTCTAGTGAACAAGTGAACACACTTTTAACTAACTTGACCATTTTCAAGTTTGAAATTCCTGAGATGCTTCAGGGAAAGGTAATTATATCAAGCTTTATACCACTGGCATTTTGAAAAGTGAAATGTCTTTACATGCCAGTTCTACAGCTGAATATCACTTGCCCAGTAAAGAAAATGCAAAATCCTCTTCCCTCTTTCAGCTTTTCAGATCCTCAGGTTTCTTCATTTGCTTCAGAAGAACTTTAAAGATATTAGTATGGCTGAGATTTCCCTCACCACCTTCCACTGTGCGCTGACTGACATCCTTTCAGAAAGATAAAGTAAATTGTTTCAGTCAACCAGCAGGTTGATCCATCACTATGTGTTACTGAGGAACTCCTGAAAATAGCAGCATGTAGAACATCTGTAATCAATCACTGCTCTCTTCTTCTGACCACAGTGAGTAAATGATGAAGATAGATAAATCCCTTAGAACTTTTTTAGCTTAGAAGTCTTGCCATTAATCAGTAAAAAACAAAGATAAGGTACAAGAAAACATAAGGAAAACTGTTTGGCAAAATTTTCTTTTGAGAAATTAGAAAAATTGTATTTTCCATGAAAATATTATTCCAAAGCAATATAATTTTATTTATGTACAATAGAATGTAATAAGACTTAAGCCATGGCCATGAGGAGATCCAGAAGTTCTGCTAACAGAGATGGGGTGAGATATCATTATGGATGGATTGCAGCAAAGTGTTTGTATCTGAGAGAAAAAGCAGAGACAGAAAAACAACAACAACAACAACAACAAACCACAAAAAAACCCCACCCAAACAAAACAGTAAAAAGTAGTGGGCAGCCAAAAGAACACATAGCATAACCTGAAATGCAGCTCAGAGTCTTAGTATATTACTTGTTATAAAGTACTGTAACAAGGAGTAAACACTTTCTCTTCTATTTGATTTCTATTGCTTTCAGAGGGATCAGACTTTGATATAATCCTTTTATTTACAAAGAATGCATGCAGACAAGTATGTGGCCCTGCCATTAAGTTCTCTCAATACAGAAAGAACACCACAAAATTAGCTTTGATGAAGTAGTATAGTGGAATGGGGTAACAATACACTGCTAACTTACCAAATAACAAATTCAAAAGGTGAAAAGAAAGTGAGTTTAACCTGCTTTCTTTGTATGCAAAGAACATCAATAAATTTTGAAAGCAGATATGGGCATTTCTGATAAGTAACACATTTGTGAGTGAATTCTGCTGAAGAGGCAACCACTTGCTTGCCTCATATTTTTATATTTTTAACACTCATTATATGCTCATATGTTATCAGCTATTCCTAACCATGCTCCCATGACAAAATCAGAAGTCGTGCATAAAATCACATTTTTATTTTTAAAGAAGACTGTGGGAAAAATGTTGTTTACAAATGTCCCAAACACCCTCTGGCTTCTGTGGAATACAGTGATCAAGATCAGTGTGCAAAGATTTCAAAACAGACTCTTTGCTATCTCCTTTTTTCCAGCTAGGGCAGTTTGTAGTGAGTAAACACATTTCAATAAGCCTGCTATGATTTTTTTACACGTAGGGCCAGAATTTGGCTTTGACACACGGTGGAATTTCTCCAGAGTTTTTATGGACTCCATGTCAATGGAAAACAAGTGTATGCCCTCTTTCTTACACCTTTTCCTTCTTAGCAGCCTCTCCTGCTAAGAAGGAAAGCTTTCAGAGACAAGTATGCAGAGCAGGGCACAAACAGGGGATTCCTGCCTGACAGTAAAATATTTGGTTACAGGTTTACAGCAGGATTACAGAGGCCTTTCCTACTGCATGAGCACTGACAACTGACCTGCATCATAGACTATCTCCTTCACTTGGTGCTGTGCTTGTACATAAGGGGCATGTTTGTGAACTAAACAGAATGCTGCTATAGAATGGGAAGTAACTCCAAGGTAGAGCAGCACAGTTGTTTTATGTGTGTTTCAGACCTCTTATGACTGCTTCCTTAACAAAAGACTAAAAGGACTTCTTGACCAACTGAATTATGTACTGGCACAAATTTTACAACTCAGAGTTTTGATAAAATTAATTATTCTATGAAACCATTGGCCTAGGAATGCACATTACTGTAACACATATTAATATTAAATAATATAGCAGTTTTACAAGGCAATCACATTTCTTGCCTAGCAAGTAGTACCACTGTTAAAATTTAAAAACTTGCTGTAGCACAGTCAAACGAAACATTTAGGAACTTTCTTTGCACCAAGATGAAAGTAAAACAGAAAATTTCAGTATAGGAAAGCAGCAAGTTTATTCCACTACTATAACTGAAAGAGAAAATGGAAGATGTTAAACTTCATCAAAGTAATGGGAATTGCTGTAAGAAATTTAAGAAAATCACTGTTTTTAGTAAAGTGGGACAGGTTGGCACTAAATAGAAAATCCTTTTCCAAGAGGTAGAGTCTAGGAAACTTTCAGAAATTATGAAAGGAATAGCGGAATAACATTAATTAAATTAAAAGTTACGCAGTATCCTCTGTACCCAAACAAGCCAGTCAACCGTTAGGACACCTCTGTGTTCAATCTTACAGTATTTATGAGTTTTGAGAAGATACAAAAAGATAAGCTTTAACCTTTAAAATTCTGTGGCTGTTCAGATAAAGCATTATTTGAGTGAATCTATATTAATTTTGTCAAAAGCTCCACTCCTGTGACAACAGTAGGCTCTGGATTCATTTAGAATAGTCAAATAAGGAAAATCTAACTTAATAATTTGGACCAGGGGCATTAATTTAATTCTTTCACATCCCAGTGACTTGAATAGTTAGAATATCATTGTCTGCTCCACAGTGAGTTTCTCAATATTTGCTTTGGAAATATGTTACTTTCTGTCTGTCTCTCTATCTCATTATTTTTCATATGGATACTGGGGATGGAGTATACCTTTAAAAGTACAAGTATATGGTGGCACGCCCCCCAGCTTATACCATAACCATCAGCAGGGATTGTGATGACTGCACCCACCTTACTCTGTACTCTGGGGGGCAGATGACAGCCTTGAAGCTGGGCTGCAAGTGTGATCCAGGCATCTTGCAAATATTGCAAATATTCCAATAATCAATCATCTTACTTCATAAATAGCGGCCATCGAGCTTTCATGCACTACAGCAGGTGGCACATCAGGATATTCCCAAACAGGGACATGCCTTAAGGTTGCTCCTCAAGGCTGAAAGAATCCTTATGGTGTCAGATGTTCAGTAAGTGATTAATAGCATGTTAAACTTTGAAATCTTAGCTATGTGATCTAGAGGATTGACTATACATATATAATCTTTTCTTTAGGCATTAATCCTTGACCAAATCTGGAACCAGGAGTAGACCCAGTCACAGTTACAGTCCTCTCTGAGAAGGAATTTAGAAAGCAAGATTGTCCTTTCTGAAAAACAATGGAGGGGTCTTCTTGGCAGTTTTGTCTGGTCCTGTCTTCTATGCAGTAAGTAAGGGTACCTTGACACTGAAGCATTTACCACTGAATTAAATTGTATCAATAAAAATATGTTGTTGCTTCTTTCCTGTTACTGAAGGGTACAATTCAAACTATGAGAAATTCCTGTGGACTAAGTAACTGGAAAAACCATGATAATTTAGTGAAAGTTCCTTAATTTGTCACACACACTTGAGGTGCTTCTTCCAAAAGTTCTGAATTGCACAATATCAGTCTACATATTTCTTGCTTTTAACAAACACCACATATACATGAAAATTATTTAAAAAAATAACCATGAAGAATTCAGAATACACAGTGACATTTCAGATAAAGCTGTGTGGAGAAATAAAATCTGTTGCTCATTACTGCATTACCATGGGTCTTAATAGCTATCTGAAGGTTATTATAGTACTATCTGCACATTGTAGTTGCTCAGTATTTCAAGATTTTTTTTTTTTTCCATTTGACTAGTCTACACTCTAAAAATTCCTCTATCATGACTTGTATGACTTCTGAGCCCTACTTCTTCTCCCTATATAATGTCTTTTTTCTCCAAATCTCAAGATCATATAAATGGAATCTGGGCCAAAAATTCACAATTCCCTTTTCAAATTGGAACTGTCTCCCACACTAATTTGATGATTCAGAAAAACATACATGTATAATTAGTCTGCAATAACAGTGTGAGTCCTCTGTGAAACAGGCTCTGAGAAGGACAAATATTAGAATATTTTTCTGCGTGTGAGGGGGTGGCTTAGCCCTGGAGTGCAGGAGTGATCAAGAGGAATTGATGCTATCAGGGATTCTTCTGGCATTATTTTTAAATTTAACTGTGTACCTATTACATTCAAGAAAAGAACAATAACATCACACTTAATGTGATCATATTTATTTACTAAAATTCTCAGTATAAAACAGAAGTGCAGTTGCCATTAGGAAACACAATTCCTGGTTTTCCTAATTATTCTCAAACAATGTTGTTGATGGGATTTTCCTATAGTTCCTGAGATGAACCATGAGAGAAACAGAAAACCATAAGGAATGCCATGCATTGTGTATTATTTATGCTGATTCAGGGGACAGAGGGATTACATAATAGAAAAAAAAAAAGATTCACACTTTAAGATTAAAAGATGCTGATATTGTTTGTTATTATTCAAAACAGCAATCTGTTGTCCCCAAAAGACAGAGATTGCTCTTTGACCAAGGAAAGAAAAAAAGAAATATAAAGCAAGTATCTATTGGGGGCCTCAGTATTTTGTTCAGCCTCTGCCAGGGACCATCTCTGCAACGACAGTATACAAAGGAGGTTCAGAACCATCTTTTCAGGACAGTTCAAATCACTTGGATCTCAGTGTTCATGTGTTTATGTTCTACATTAATAAAATCCTTATTTTCAGCCCAATGAGTGCCTATCAAATTTTATTAGTCATAAATCTAACACTGTCTGTAACTACTGTCTTTGATGAAAAAGCCTTAATACTAATACCTAGTTTTTACCTTAGGATAAAAACAACTCTACTGTTGCCAGCATCAAAGCTGGCTGTGGCCATGGTCTTAGCACATTATAGGTGCTGAATAAAATGAGTTTACTTGTATAAAAATTTATTATTTATGAATTATTTTATTCACTCACCAATGGTACCGTGCACCATAAGTACAATAACAGGATACAACCTATTTGTGTGACTCGGTTGGAACTGTTGGTCTTAAAGCCACAGGAGATGGAGTACACTTATGAAACTGAAATCTGATGAATGAGTCTTTTATTATGTTTTATATCCAGTTATCAATAATGGAATTTAATCTAGAATTTTGTTGCATTCATTTTGCATTTACTGCATGTAGATATACCTAAACACATGTATGACCAATTATTTGTATGTAAAAATAAAAACGTATTCCAGTGGAAAGTATTCATGTTCATTTTATTCCTTATTAAAATATTGATAGTAGCTCATTCTTCAAAGCAAACATTTTTAATTTTTTAATTTAAAACTTATTGATTTTGTTTATTTTATGCTTAGTAAAGTCAGTTACTGAAGTTTTCAGTAGTTACTGTGCAGTCCCTGCCAACAGATTACAATTAAGATAACATTATAATCAGCAGTAATCTCTGGGTTTGAATTTTAAGTTTCTGGCAGATCTTATTAGCTTTTACAGCTTTAAATAAATTTTGGAATTCAAGAAGGAAGTACAGAAGATAAGAAAGTTAAAATAGAACAAATGGGATCAGAAAGGAAAGTGGATGGGTGGGTTAAACCTAAGAACAATGAATGGGTGGGCTTGTCCCTGTGGATCTAGCAAAGATTTTCTTTAAAATTAAGAAAGAAAAAGCAATCATGCTTCCAGTGCAAATTTTAGATCCAATGTACAGGTATCTGGATTCCCTGATGTCAAGAAAGCAGATTTCCACCAGGTTCAAATTATCCGTGGTCTGCTAATCATCAGGATGAACCGTAGCACATTCTGTCTTAAAGTCAGCGTATCTAGAAAGAGAGTTTTATGTCTGAGCTGATGTCATGTTGCTCCATTAACATCAGTATACATGTTTCCATGTGTTTTGGAAATTGACAGCAGGTTTTTTTAAAAAAAATATTTTACATAACAAAAGGAATTCATTATTTATGCAAAAGTAGTGAAAAATCACAGAAAACAGGTTTGAGTAAGAACCTGACCAGAGGTGCCCAAGCCACCAGGTTCTCATTTAATTTATTTGATATTACAATACTATCAGCAGGATATTCTACAACATTCCCTTTCCATGCTCAGACTTCATCATCTTTGCTATCAAAAGTTTTTCCCACCCCAAAAGCATCGAACATTCTGTAATTCAAGCCTATAATTTTTTTGCCTGTGGCAAGAGGGTTAATTTCTTTCCTCTTTGTAGATATTTCATACATGTTAAAATACTTACTATGTCTTTCTCTCTCTCTCTCTCTCTCTCCTTTTTAATATGCTGAATGACAATATTTTCCCTCTTTGAAGGCTATTTTTTCTAAGCCTATGACAACTTTTCTGGTTTGGGCCCTGTCTTTAATGGTCAGCCCTACCTATAAGAGCATGGGATAAAGTTGGCCCATGGAGTACAGTTGAGTAAAGCTAGAGGAATACTTCGAATATCATGTTTGTCTTCTTTACATATCTGTGAGATGCTTTTTTTTTTATTTTTCCACAACAAGCATCATTGTTGATACTCATCTAATTTGTAAATTACAATGAACTGCTTAGTTTCCATGCAGAACTTGGTTACCTAGCCTAAAATATAATAACCTGTGTTCATCTCTATAAATAAAATCTATTTCAATCTAATTTGAATATGCTCTGAATTGAAATATTTTCCAGGAAGGTGCAGCTAAATATTAATGTGTGGATATGAACAAAGGTGAGGCATAGAGATGCCTGTATAAGGAAAGTGGACTCTAAGAATACTATGGTGGCAGCATCAATTGGTGCTCCCTTTTATCTGAAAATGAAAAGAAATATGCTTATTGTGCTTCCAGCGCAACAAATGAAAGTCTTGACTGTAGTGACTCCATAAGCACAGGCTTCCAATGGCAAACACTCCCCTAACACTGCTTTCCACCTGCTGACATTCTTGTCCACCTTGCTTTGGAGACTCACAGGAAAGTGTCAGCTGTTAATGAGGATACATGATATGAGCTTGCAGAGTTCTCTGAGATGAGTCAGCCTAATGACACAGAGTGCCCATCAAACAGTGAGGTTTTTATTTCTTGAAGTTTTTCCCTCTCTAGGCTTTTCTTACAGTTGACACAGAATTGTGGTTAAGAGGTTTATGTAGGAGTAGTAGTCTTTACGTTCATAGGTTCCAAAGCCAGGGGTAACCGATCTAAGAAGGAAATGGTTTTGGACTGTGTCCCAATTACTAGCTATAGTTGCTATATTTGTTTATTAATAATCTCTTCACAAACCACAAATATTATTGTACATTTACGATTTATGATTATTTGAGGAATCACTGGCATCATCAGTTTAGACAAATATAATGTAATATGTGGATATCAAATCACTGTACTTGTTTGTAGAGAAAGGTCCCATCATTTCCTTTGGACTGTTCCAGAGCTATTGCAACTGTGCAGGACTTTTACATGAATAATGAGAAAACTTTCCAGTTCTACTGTTCAGTGAGCATGGAGGTTGTCAGACCTTCAACAACACTAGTGTGAAACTCAGAAGGTTCCACTAAAATATTCAGAAACCCCCTCATGCTATATCCATTCTGCTCTGTTCCCAGATGGATGTGATATGTGGAACTGCTGTCTGTGTCATCTGTTCCTCCAGACACAAACGCTATTTATGATTACAGTTCTGTTTGCAGTGATGTGCCTGCATCAAGGCACCCTTTACATGCACTGCAATTACAGATGGGAAGTGTAGGAAGACTTACAAGTAGAAGACACAGTAGAGAGGCAGGCAATGGCAGTTTTTCACATGCATTATGAATACAGCAATGTAAGCATCCTGTGGTAAGAGAAAATTCTTTTGTCCTCAGTGAAATTGTGTTAGATCCTATCCATAGAGGGTATTTTCCACTGCTGTAGGAAATCTCTAGACTAGGTGGGCAATCCAACTTAGAAATTATAGTCAGGGAATGACTGTTTCAGCTTGGTAAAGAAGCCTTTTTGCTTTTTTTTTTATGCTGAGAGTTTCTAGCATACTCAAAATGAATCTTGCAAGAAACATGATGTCCATTTGGATATCAAGGCTAAAGTGTCATTAAAGTTATCACCAAAAAAAGTTGATCCAGCACAAATATTTGTACCTTTTCAACAAAAGACAACAATCATACCTGAAACACTAACGACCAGTTTGGGAGCAGACAGGAGCAAACTATGATTATAATGTGTGAGTTACCATAATGCTAACAGAGAGTTCAGAAAGTGATGACAACCTGCCTGATACCTTTCAGGATAACATGCAAATGCTAAAATCTACCTTCAGTGTAGAGTCAACATGCTATAGTGATTGCAATTTTCATGAACTCAAGGTGTTTTTAAACACCTGTCAAATGGAATAATTACAAAAATTATAATTACATTTTTGCATTTTTTTCAGACATTTTGAGATCCATGAATACTCTCAATATTTAAAGGAAAAGCAACAATTCAAAAAGCAAAAAGAATGTTAGGAAATTTAAGAAAAAACCTTCACATTGTCACTGCACTAATCTATAACAAACCTTTTAGGTTTGAGGTTTGCTCGCAATCCTGAATCCCATCTCAAAAAGAATATAATAATTTTTTGAAGTGTAAATGGAGAGTTACAAACATGACCAAAATAACAGTCTTTACTCAAGGAGGTATTGGAAAGATGACTGCATTTAATAATGAAAGAGGCAGTAAATAGACCTCTTTCACAGGATTAAAGCAAGCTTTCTTGCCATGAAATGTTGAGGATGTCAAGAGGCTGTTAACCTCAGAGTTCTACTTCTGGCCCATTATATCCCTACACTGCAATTTATCCGGCTCTGATAATTTTATTCAGTCATCCACTATTCACTGCTCTGAGAGAAGTCAAGACAATTTAGATCTTAAGCCACCATGCTATTTTTCTCATCTGTAGACAAGAGCTAGCAGATCCAGAATGTTCATTTACTCTGCTCTGCATTGCAAGGTTGACTTTGTTCTTCATATTTTATAGGAATTCAGACTTTAATCTCCTCCAGTGGAAAGGAGTAACTTTCTCTTCTGTGCTGGTTTGGGTTAGAGTTAATTTTCTTCCCAGGGCTAGTATGGGGCTATGTTTTGTATTTGTGCTGAACACAGGGTTGATAATGTGGGAGTGTTTTGTTATTGGTGAGCTGGGCTTTACACAGATTTTCTGATTCCTGCACAGCCACTCTGGCAAGGAGGCTGGGGATGTATGGAAAATTGGGAGAAGATGCAGCTTGGAGAGGTGACTCCAACTGACCAAAGAGATAGTCTTGAAAACATGACAGCATGCTCAGTACAAAAAGTAAGGGGGAAGAAGGAGGAAGAAGGAGGATGCTCAAAGGCATGATGTTTGTCTTCACAAATAATCATTGCATGTGATGCGGCCCTGCTCTCCTGGAGGCAGCTGAACCCTTTCATGTCCATGGGAAGCAGGTGAATTAATTCCTTGCTTTGCTTTAGTTGTGTGTGCAGCTTTTGCTTTTCCCATTAAATTGTCTTTATCTCAACCCACGTGTTTTCCACCTTTTACCCTTCTAACTCTCTCCCTGATTCCTGGGTGGGAGAGTGAGTGACTGGCTGCGTGGGGCTTGGCTGCTGGCTGTGGTTAAACCCTGACACCTTCCAAGAAAGCCCTGCACATATCTGAGCTGTTGTTTAGTCAGGCGGGAAAGGGAGGTTCACTGAAATCTGTTCTAAAAAATGCACAGAATATAGCATCCTTTCTTAACAAGTTGAAGGTTTTGTTAAGCTGTGCCTGAGAACAGGATTAGATGTATATGACGTAGTTTTGTTATTATAATTTGATCTGCTCATTATTATGCAGGTAGATATATGTAAAACTAAAACATGGGTTGAGAGACCTGCACCAACTTTTCAGAGTTCATTGGAAGTGGTTTTAAAAAAGGAAAAATGTGTAGATACAATATTTTGCATTTTCTTCATGTTTCATTTAAGATTGACTCAAAATCTTGAGCCTTTCTCCACAGTCCTCCTGCACAAAAGCCTCCAGAAGTATGTACAAGAATTAAACTGAGATTTTCATGTAGTTTTAAGGGCTTGTTAAAGTGCCAAAATGAGGAACAGGACTTGATTATATAAACCAAGACGCTTTAAAATAAAATGTTATCCTGAAATGTGAGACCTTTTACACCTAGTAGTGATGTGCAGAGTATATATAGCATGTCAGATGCATTCAGACCAAATAACTGATTTGTTGTGACAGGCTAACGTTTTCTTGGGTTTTTGTTGTTTTTGTTGTTGTTTTTGTTATTGTTGTTGTTTGTTTTTAAAGAGAGAGAGAAGCAATGTTTTTAGATATTTGAATAAAGCATAAAGTAATTCTGTGGGCACAGAAAATAGGGAACATTTTTAGAAGATCTATTACTTGTCATCTATATGCATTCCACAGAATTAATTTTAAAATAATGGAACAAAATTTCATATTTAAAAATGTGTGGTTGCTGACAATTCTCAAGAAACTTTAACTCAAATTTTTAATCATAGTGAGAGTTGGTCTGCTAAATGATTCTGTGTCACTTGGCACATGGCATTTGACAGTAAAGGACTATTGTTTCTTTTTGGACAGGGAATATTTCCTTAAAGTTATTTATTTATGCCTGAATAAAGGAAATTTAGAAAATTTTTATTGGCTGAGTGTACATTAAAAACAAATTTTACCTCTGTCCCTCCTTGAAGGTCTATAAATTCCTCCTGTACAGAGTGATATCTTTACTGTTTTGCCTGAAAAGTGAGGCTGTGTGCCATTGTAAATGCTTTACGGATCATCTCTGCCGGGGCACAAGGGGAAAATGGAATGGTGACAAATGAATTCAAGTTGGCTACCAATTCTGACTTGCAAAAGTTTAATGTAAGAAGCATTTCCTTGAATATCCTTGTCTCTCTATGATCTCTATATTTGGATTTTAAAGAAGTCATCTGCCTTTTGTTTTGCCTCGGTGAGTGTCACTGTGAAAACACTGACATGAAGTTCTTCACTAGGAGTTTCCAGGTCACTAGTCCCCTTCCGTGGAGATGCTGTGTGGCTACTTGAGGGTTGCCTGCCAATGTCAAATAGATAGACTCATAAAGGGGCTTTGGTGTTCAGTTTTATCCTGAACTAAATAGTAATTTATTACAACATAAGCAAACAGAAATATGGCAACCACTGGTAGCGCTGCATCTTGCCTAATATGTTAATGTAAGCATGGTTCCTGCCTACGGTAACATATTAGCTGCTTGTGAGCAAAGACAGAACAGAGACCTTTTTCAAAGCAGCTATTTATGACCAGCTGCCACTTCCTATAAAACAGTGTCCAGTTCATTTAATGAGTCTAGACATTCATCTATCAGTGTGTCTTTATGTAAGACACAAACTCCTAAATCTAGAAGCAAGTGCTTTTTTGTTATTTTTCTTTAGTGCTACATGATGAGCTTGGGGACAGAAAGACCTAAAGAGGAGTTTCTGAGCACTGAAAGTGAAATATATGTGGTTTGTTAATAGTACAGTCTTGACTAATTATTTCATTCTTCCCAAAGACTTTTCTTGGCAGCACTTTCTAAGCATTATCTAGGATTCTAATAATTCTTGTGTTCATGCACTTATCTGGTTGTGTGGTTACACAGCCCTCATCTGGGCCAGCATATGAGTGAGGAACCCCAGCAAAGACCGTAATTTGGCAAAGAATACAGGCACTTTCCCCAGTCTGCTTTGGGTAAGCAAATGACATGGGAGCACACGTGGTGCTAGGCTCTGTTTAAACATTACAGTGAGAGTGAGGAAAGCCTATAGATTTCAAGCTTTAAGTATGTAAACTGCTTTCACGATGTATGGCTGGGTTAGAGAACAGTACGGGCACGCGGGTGAAGCAGAGAATTCAAAATTTGTGAGATGAAGGGTATGAATGCTTTCCCTGACATATGTCACTGTTTCCTGACTGGATGACACAAGTTTTTGAAATATGAAAACAAAGAACATCAACCAGACATTTATGACATTTATTGAATTTATTAACCTTTTTTAGATGTGGTTTGGAACAGAGAACAGCCTAGCCACATGAGAAATGGCTATTATCTGAATACTTAGATATGAAAATACTAAAATATATATTTTTCTAATGTCTCATTGAGGGAAATTAAGTTCAGATTAACACAATCAGTCTGCTACTAACCCATATTCTGAAGAACTGTTATAGAGTTGTATTATAATGGTGCAGCATGTCAAAATTTAGGTTGAAGGTGTGGAGGGGATTTTGAGTATTATTCTTTCAGCCTTTTGCTAATATTTCATTTAAAACATAAATATTTTCCTTTATAATTAGCACCAGAGATTAGGACACTTAAAGGGTTATGATGCTTTTATAGTGTGTGTTTCCATGTCTGGTTTTCAAAGACTATCGATGCAGTTATGAATGCAGAGAGTGATAGAGTCATAGAATATCCTGAATCGGAAAGGACACACAAGGATCCTTGTAGTCAGACTCCTGGCACTGCACAGCACAGTCCCCAAAATCGCACCATGTGCCTGAGAGGATTGTCCAAACTCTTGAACCCTGTCAGGCTGGTGCTGTGACCACCCCCCTGGGGAGCCCCATCCAGTGACTCAACAACCTTCTGGGTGAAAAAACCTGTCCTAATATCCAAACTAAACTTGCCCTGACACAGCTTCATGTTGTTCCTTCAGATCCTGTCCCCGGTCACCAGAAAGAGGTAAGTGATCAGTGCCTGTCCCTCCCCTTCCCCTCACAGGAAGCTGTAACTGCAGTGAGATCTCCCCTCAGTCTCCTCCAGGCTGAACAGACCGAGTGACCTCAGCCACCCCTTGTATCACTTCCCTCAAGGCCCTTCACCCTCCTTCTGGCCATCCTTTGAACTCCACCTGATGGCTTAATGTCTTTTTTATATTGTTTTACCCAAAACTGAGCACAGGAGTTGAGGTGTGGCTGCACTGGTGCAAAGAAAATCAGGACAATCCCTTCCCTCGACTGGCTGTGCCTGATAAACTCCGGGACACGGCTGGCCCTCCTGGATGCAAGAACACACAGGTGGAATCTAGTTTGTTTGTTTTCTTCATCATGATGTGCCATTTGGAACACAAATATTATTGATGACTGTCCAAGGTTGGTTTTTTTTCACTTTTATCTATTAGTATTCCTTATTGGAGAAAAGGACTGTTGGAACCCTTAAAGGGTGGTAACCCATTCCAGTGTTCTCCTTTAAATTGTCTCAAAGCAAGACAATGAGTTAAACTATAAAACCTTTTAGATAATCCATTCTGTCATCTTATTTCATTTTTTAAATTATTTTTTTTCACTAGTATTAGATATGATTTTATTCATCATAATTGTTCAAGGAAATATGGTGTTCTTAAACAAGTTAAATATATATCCTGTAAAGTATTTTTTATCTCGTGTAAAAGCCAGTAAATGAGAAATTGCAAAATAAGCTTGTGAGTATAAAAAGGCTTCTTTTCATATATTATGCAAATACGGAATAAAACAGAAGTATAAAAAAAACTCCTGAAAAATGTATGAAAAATGTCTAAAGGTGATACTTCTGTATTTTGACTGACTTGCCATTTTCAATGCAGACATAATGTGCGGAGTCCTGTGGGAAAGGAGTGAGTTTTGCCTTATTTGGTTTAGGCATATGAGTCAGAAAGGCTTTCCTTTAAGGAATATGCATTCTAATTTCTTTTTTTAAAGCAGAAGTTTTCTGGATATGGAAAAAACCCCCTGAAATTAGGGCATATTATTCAGATACATGCTGGAGAATCAGGAGTTCATAAGGCAGATAATGTTATCATATTCTTGTCATGGACACATGGCCAAGATTGTTAAGACAAAAGAAAGGCTTGAGCTTTTTCTTTTAAAATTCCTGTTTTCCAGAGCCCTGAACATATTTTTGGAAGCTATCATACTATTTGTGGGATGAATGATACAGACCAACTCTTAAACAAAGAGAAGTTACCTTAAATGTACTGTATCTGTCTCCAGTCATAATGTTAAATTATGTTTGTGCACCTGTTGTTTTCAATGCTATGTCCTCCTTTATAACTTTTGTGAACCGCTCTTCTAAGTGATTGCCCAGCATCACATAGACCATGCCCATGCTGTTTATCAAACTGGAGCCTTAATGTTACCCATATTGAATACATTTCTCTTTTCACTTTCTTTCAGTTATTGGTTTGGTGGTTACACTTTTAAATTTTTTTCCCTGTACAGATTTCCCAGGGACTGGATCTCCTCTTCAAACTCTCCAGAACCAGGGTAGGCCATACTACCCCTTTTTTCACTGGCTATTAATGACCTCTGAATCATCCATATCTCCATCTTTCAACCCTTTTAGGCTCCTCAGTAGCATGGCAAGTGCTTGTCCCACAGGAGAATCCCATGTCAGCTCTGGACACCCTCCTGTTGGAGCTGACCCTCAAGGGAGCACGCTTGCTGACACAGAGCAGGGGTAACAACCAACCATTCTTGGAGCTGGTTGCTGGGGAACGACTGTCAGGTGACACACTCTGTGTGGCTGCAATGTGAAACCTACCAACAGTGAAAGGTCTTCATTGTGTCTCCACACCACTGCTAACATCTGGTGGGCTGCTGGTGGGCATGGGAAGCTATGAGCTTTTGTGCAAGGAGCTGCTGAAAGTTAGTTTTTATGCATGCCAAACAGGAGGGTATGAGCATGGGTTAACACTGTGTGACAGCCCATACAAATAGACATCAGACTTCCTCATATCTTTACATGGGAATATGGGAATAGCTACTGCTCTCCATCACCTTGTACCATTGTGCTCTTAGCTTTATGTCATGTTTTTTGTATCTTAATATTTTTTTTTAGTCTTAGTTCATGGCCACAGCCTCTTCTGGCCACAAATAAATGATTTAGTTAACTCCTCCTACAGTCTTTTCTCTGTGCCAAAACTTCTTCTTTTTGCTCTTCTATAACTTCCTGTATTTCAAATCTCACTATAAAGTACCTTAAATCCTTTTATATGATATGCCAACAAAAATAAGCGCAATGCTCTGAAGCATGAATCTTCATCTGAATTACTTGTTTATATTTTGGCTTTACTGATATTAAAAAAATCACTTTTAGAAATGGAGATGACAAGAAATTTCAGTTTACTGGTCCTTAAATGCGAACAGTGCTATCATTGCTCACAGCAACCCAATCATGTCAGAAATCCCATCCACAAGGAAAAACTGCATTTCTTTATCCATTTGATATGCACTAGAGGCTGAAGTTTGGCTTGGTTCATAAGTTTATTGGCTTAGGTGTATCTAAATCCAAAACATATTGAACCTGGAGGTCCAGTTGATCTGGGTCTGCAAGTAGATGGAAAGTGTCACGAAGAAGGTAATCACACAAAACTGAGTTTGACTCCTCTGGTACATGCAATACAAAAAAAAAGGCAAAACCACAGAGTGCTACGTTGTTCTAAATGGATTCATATTTCAGCTCTTTGTTTCTGCAGAAGCTTTGTGCAATGTGCCTAACATTCTCTGTTAGTTCACAGCTTTACTGCATACCTCCTTGTGAAAAAAACCCCAAAAGTATGATGAAATAGAAATGTTATCCAAAAGGTTACAAGGGAGTCAACACTGCACTGTCACTACTCTTTTAGGTAAGATAGGGAATGATTGGTTTGTTTGTTTGTTTTGATAATACTGTGTTGCTTTCTTAAGATAAGAACAGTCCTGTCTTAGATGCAGATGTGGGTGGCTGCCTCTTTCTGGCTCAGTCAGTCACTTCTCCCACCATCCAGCAGGAATATCTCAGCACACCACTTTCCTGAAGCAGATGACAGACACCTGGTGTCACGGCAGGATAAACAGAGACCTTTCCTGTAAGAAATTTTTGACAGAAAGTAAAGGTAACTAAGAAATATTTAAAATAAACGTTTCTTCCAGGTATTTCCTTTATGCAGTTCAGGGAAGATCTGAAGTTGATCTTAGCAACATGCCTACTGTGCAAATATTCTGACTCTGAAATTACTCCCCATTGTGGTTTATATGGCAAAGAAAATATTTACTAGAGCTCTTGTGTTACTCCACCTGCAGGATATCAGAGTTTTAAGATTAGCATGTGAGATTTTCATGTTTTACAAAAGAGGACATAACACTGTGTACAAGTATTTTTAAAATGTCATCATGAAAACATTGCTTTCAATCTATGTTTATGAATCTGGGGTTCAGCATCACAGGGACATTAAAAAATCAATTTTTTGACTGTGGGAAGCCATACAGCCTTCAACTACTCTACTCTGCTCTCCACTATAAGCTCTAAAACTTGGTCCTTGATGGACAGTAAGGTAAATTTAATGCCTTACTCCGGGAGTGGTTGCAATAAATCACAGTGACGACAGCATAATGCAAACAAACTGTCTGTTGGCACTGCCTGGGCTGTGTATAATGCTTGTCTGCACTCAGAACCAATACTAATGGAAGAATAGGATAAGGACTGGAATATAGGTTAACTGGATAGGAAGCTGCAGAAGGAAAATGAAAATAGAAGCCCACTGACAAAAGGCAGGAGAGTTGCTTCCATTGGCAAGGCTGTTGCACTTTGGCTAAGCTTCATTCAGCAATAGCCCATTTTACTGGCTAACTTTATTATGAAAGGAGGGTGAGGAGGAAGACCTGGATTTAACTTATTATAGAAATTTTTGTAAACAAAGCTAGTGTTGGTACCAGATTTGGGTTAAAGTTTTGAAAAATTACTCCCTTGGCATTGATATAAACAAGCACTTATGATGCTTCTATTTTCTTCTTTTATAATTTGTGTGGGAAGGTAATTTGCATTCAAATCCTTTGTTCAAGATCATATAAAAAAGCAGGTTTCCCTCTAATACAGACTTAAATATACAATGTACCTTTTCTTACTGGGCATGTTGACAGGCTGTAATAAAAAGATCTCCAGATTTCATTTAGGAGGAAGTTACACATGCAAGAGAAAAAAAAAAAAAGTTGAACTATTTTTTCTATATTCTTACAATATGATTATTTTAATCCAGCAAATAGAAATATCACATAAAAGAGAGATGTTACCCATCAACATTATATAACTTTCTCCTGTTTATTGCAGAGTAATGTAACAGGATATATACATTTGTTATCATACATGGTTGTCATTCAGGTGTTCAGTTTTTGCTATAAAATATTTTGTTGAACCTTTGTTGAAGTGTTTTTCAGAAAAAAAAATAACAGCTAGGGAAATAGAGTTAGATGGGAAACTTTTAGTTCTCCTCCATTTCTGATAAGTTTATATTTTTCTGAAAATAACAATAGTAACTGAAAAATGTGGATTTCTATATCACTCCTTTTAGCTACAGAGCACGGCACTCTGAAGTGCATTAACTACATTAAATTTGTATAGTTCTTTTCTTTAAAATGCTTTTATTACCAAACAGGTTTTTTTTTTTTTCCCCAGGATTTTTAATCTATGTAATATTTATTTTTTTTTTTCCCCTGAGGGAGTAAGCACTGAAATATATATATTTCTGACTGTAAATATATATGTAGATATTGGAGTACTCAGTGGCTTGCATACAAGAACATACTGCAAATTGTATGAAACAAAATTATAAGGAGAAAATTTATGATATATAAGAATAGCATGAAATGTTATATGTCTGATTTCTCAAGAAAATAAAAAAAGGACTTTAAGTTAAAAGATATAATGAGGAAGCAGAAGAAAATAGTTTTTCAGGCTGAAAAACATAATGGCTGCTTTCTTAGAGCTACAAAAGTTCACATCTTCCAGGTATAAATAGCTAACAGTTGTCAAAGAAAAAAAATTCAGAATAAGCAGTTTGGATGTCAAAATTGCACTACAGAAAACCAAGATCTCAGGTTTTTCTGGAAAATATCAACATACTCAAAAAAAAAAATGCACAAGCTTTGATTGCTTTCAGAAGCATCCTTTTGCTTTTTTTAGGAATGCATTATTATTATAGACAGGCAAGTCTGTTTCTCAACGTGCGTTCTGAGCTGAAAATGTTCTTCAAATGGACTCTCTAAGGGAAACATAGCACAAACTGAAACATCAAAATGTTATAACTGAAGAAACATAATGCAGTTTATTACAAAATGCAGGCCAGTACTGATAATTTCTCCACAGAAGGAATGTATGCAACATTTTATTTTTCCATAGTGCTGCTTTGCATGCTGCACGTGGATGTGTAAATCAATGGGTATTAACAGAGAAATTTTCTTGCCAAAGCTCCCGTTTCCCAAGTGTGTTTATTTGTATCCTGCCCCTTATAATGTCAAGTGTTTCAAGTGGAAGATACAAGAGGAACCCTGCAGTTTCTGCTGAATCTGAAGAATTTCAGCAAAATGCTGTTTTCTCCTCTTTTGATTTCCAGATATTTGTGCATTTGGGGCTCACCCAGACAACAAAGAGGATGCTGAGCCCGGAAAGTACTACTAGGGAAGAAAGAGACTGGCTCATGAAGGTATTTTAGGTGGCCTATTTCTTTGTAATATAGATTATTGCTTTCTGAGGCAGGAAATGTTCTTGACACACAATTAGGAATAGCTCTGCTAAGACAGAAACCAGCAGTAATAAAACCTGATAGCTGGCACACACAAGCCAATAGTCAGCTCTTTGTCAGGGTCACCCTGTTTGTCTTGATGTTGGTTGCTTGCTGGTGTTAGAGGAAAGAAAGAAATAAAGACTGATGCTGAAGAGCATTTTAATGATGAATTTTCAGCAGTAAGCGTTTTGCAGTTACCCAGATAGCTGCTAGAGCAAGCCAAGGAGCAGCAGGGTGCTTAGTTCCTGCCTCTCACTTTGGCAGTCACACATCGTGTTTAGAAATGTACCTGGGGCCCACACGTGGGAGAGGGGCATTTAAAGCTCCCTGTAAGAAAAGGGTGGAGAAGCCCCCAATGGGCATGCCAGCAGGTGAGCTTGGAGGCACAGCACAAGGGGACACCGAGTCCCACTTCTTCACAGGGGACACAGTAGAGATCCTGCCAGGTCCTCTCCATCCTTGTTCTGAGCCTGCCATGAAAGTAGTGTTTGTAGCTTTATCCATGACCAGGGAAGTGAGGAGCTCTCCCTGTCACCCCCAGAGACTGGTGGCTGAGGAGGGGATACCCTGCCAGTGCCCCTTCCTGCTTTCCCCTCCTGGGTGTTCCCCTCTACCCCTGCTTGGCCAGGTGTCTGCAGGTCGAAGGGAAAGGCGCCTCTGCCACTGCCCAGATGGCAGCAGAGCTAATTGCAGTCTGATGGGATATTAGTTCAAGAACTTGAGGAGAAATGAGGAAGAGGAATAGTTGGCAATTTAAGAAAAGCAGCATAATTTTTAATGTCTTCACATTTCCAGTGTAGAAACTGAGCATGTCTTTCCACAAATTAAGAAATAAAGTTCTTTTTAATTACCCTTAAACTGTGCTAATAAATACCGATGGTATGAGATTAAGTATGTGTCATGTTTATGTTGAGTCTTATTCTCAAGTAAGCCAAAATTCACATTACAAGGGGAAGTTCACTGATATTTTACTAATTTTTAATGTAGGCATCTCTGATGGTTTATTACACGATACAGTAATCAGTGCCTAGAAATCCTTTGATTGATTATGGAAACATATGAAAACTGGCTTTTCAGAAAAAAAAGAGTGATTACTTCTTATGGCAGGCTGACATTGTATTAGTGCATAGTCAGATAAAGAAAATATTAATTTTATAAGATATACTACTGAACTTACGTGTTGCCAATGGTGTTACCCTTCAGGTCTACAATATGGTATTGCCACTTTTAGCAATTGAGCATAAGTATTCTGAGTTTGCAAGGCCTAAGGTCTGAGGATTTTCATGCCTGCTCTGTCTGAACTTTTATTGACCTGCCAGCAGCTTTACTTTAATGTCGTTAACTGTAACAACGTATTTCCTAATTGCAGATTGTCTACAGCTAATTTGTTTTCCTTTGTTCTGATGACTCTAACATGATGATGTCACATATAGAATCACATGTTGGCAAGACAGCAGCTGGAGAAGCGGACACATCAAACACAGCTGACTGGTGAGATGAGGAAGAGTCTGGCACTAGAGACTCCAAGGCCAAAAACTGCTCAGCCATGGTCGGTCAAAGAAATGCACACCTGAGTGTCGAAAGGAGAACAAAGGAAAAGTGTCCAGCACAGAAAAAAAGATACAGTAGGCAATAAGTTTGGACATAGCATGGAGCAGCAGACCAAAGAACAAAGAATTAGGTGTGAAAGCATGATAGTACACATAGAAGAAGGAGGCCAAGTGAGGCGAAACCATGAACATGACCACGATGTTCCTTCAAGTGAAGAGCTCCAGGTGCTCAGAGCTTTCAATAAGACCTCCCACAGCCAGAACAGTGAAAGGGGGAACATAACCCTGGGAAAAGTGATAGAAACTAAGACGTGTGTGCATACCACTGCCAATTCTATTCTTCTTTCTTTTTTTCTCAACAACTAGATTTGGATGAAAAACTGTTACACTTTTTCAATTTTGATTATATGAGCAGTAAACTTTTGTCTTTATATACATAAGGCGTGCTTACTCTGAGGCCACAAATAAGATATGAATGTAACTGTAGGCATTGACTTTCAAAAACTTCCTCTCCTTATTTATTTCTCCTTCATATGTACTAAACTCAGTCATAAATGGGGTGTGTGGTATTCCATTCATTCTTAGTTTTCAGCATGACTGTCTCATCTGTAATATTTCAATGTAATTGAAATTGATTAGCACTGCTTCCTCCAAAGCCCAGCAACAGCCTCTAAATAATAAAAAGCATAGGAGTCATTTAACATATACCCAGCATTAGCACTGACACCTTTGGCACTATCAGTCCCATTTGAGCGATGCTACACAAATATGAGTGAACACTGTCCTGGCTCTCAGTTCACAGTTACTGTAAAAAAGCACACTTCCTATGAAATAATACTGCTTCACCAAATAAGTCAAGCTTATTTCTGGATCTAGGTTGTTATTGCAATAGTGTAGTTTCTGGGCCTTAAGGACAGTGCTAGTGTGTCCTTCCGCAATGTTTATCGTTTCAGCTGCTGCAATGATTGCCACTGGCTGATCCAGCCATGGAGCTATGACGTGGGCCACATCTCTGTTACTGGGATACAAATATCTCTTTTTTTTATTTTTCTAAATTTAGCTGCAGCTACAAATGGCCAGCCATTAGTGAACTGAATATTCAACAATTTCAATTAAATTGCTTGTAGCAATACTTCGGTTTTTACTGAGCCAGTCTGTGGTATCAGAAACGCAATATGGATTGCCAGCATCTTCCAAAGATCAAGCTATATTTCCAAAACCCAAAAGTGCATGCGTTTGCCCTTAAAAATAATAAATAAAGCTAAAAAATCATTACATGCTTAGAACCATCGTAAGATTAGAACCTATAATCCTACAAAAGAGCAATTCTTTAAACAGTCTGCTGTGATCCATAAAATTATAGGAGGTTTGAAAGGGTCTATTGATTCTATGGCAGAACAATAGATGTCCTGTACTTAACTCCTTAATTGATTTTAATGACCCTAATGGATACCAGCCAAAGAGTTGGAACAAGTTGTAAGGTCAAACCAAATTATTCCTTTTGAACATTTCTGCAATCAAATCTTATGTTATAAATTAATTTGAAAAGGAAAATGGTCAATTATAGCACTTCATAATTAGAAACCCACATGCAGAAAAGCTAATGAGATGTATCAAGATTTTCCATGCTCCATGGAGGCTTGCAGTAGAAGAATCTGAACAATCTATTTTGTGCCATATTACACACAGAATTTCACTCAGTATGGAAAGAAAATACACTCAGGTCCATTACAAGGTGTTTTGGGTTTTTTTTGCCAGCATATAATTAAATATTTCATGCACAACAGTTTTAGGAAAAACAAACAAATGAACAAACAAACACACCAACTTTGTACTTCAAACCAATTTTAACATTTAAGAGTATGGAATATTAAAGGTTAATATTTTGTCTGATAATCAGCTCATCTGAAATATATCTCTGTGGCTAGGTACACTTAAACTGAGAAAAATGTGACAAAATTTAAATTATGTCTCTGTTCTGCTGTGGGATAACCATTTCACTGTTCCAGGCAGGTTACTTATTTTTCCTTTGCTCTTTTTCTTCTCTGCTCCAAACTGTTGTTTTCTGGTCTTACCTCGTCTATTCTCAGAGCTGAGGTGAAACTCATGGGAGACTGTATTTGAAAGAGTCAGTGCACCCTTCAAGCCGCACGCTGGGGACAAATGGCCACCCTGTACAGGTAGGCCTGCAGGGTAATCTGTAGAGCAACAGAGGTCTCAGTAACCTACTCATGATGGAGATCTCTGATCACGCATCAAGACACACAAGACACATTGACTTGAGTACAATATCATATTGACCTGTGCTTCAGATGAAGTTTAGAAACATTTCTGCTTCACTTTTCTCCCTTCCTCCCCATTCCTCTGTTCCTTCCCCTTAAGTGTCCCTCCCTAATCCCTCCCTATAATACTTTTATCAACAATTAAAATATTTATAGTGAAATGCAAACACTGAAGTTAAATCAACAGGAATCTCTGTGCCAAGAGCACACCTTCATGAGTCACCTTGGTTCAGGCACATTTTACCACATGAAGAGAGACTTCGCAAGCAAGCTGGGCACAGCACAGGGAGCACAGCAGTTATTTACTGGGGGTAGTGCATGCAATAGATGGCCAAGGCCAACACAGTTGCAGACTAAACACTAAAATGTTCCTCTGGCTGGACAGAACACTTCTGCAGGCAGCTCTCTGTCAGGAAAGAATTGGAGAGAAGGCTGAATTTGCTTGCAGAGAAGGCTGAGCCTTGGTCTTACTGTGCTCCCCCTAATCCCTTTTTCCCTTTGTATTTTATTGCTTCACTTCCTATCAGGTGTTTTGTATCCTGGAGCTGCTAGACGTTATCCAGTATCTGTGGCTGTGGGACATCTTATCTCTTACCTGCCATTTGGTGGCTCCAGCCCCAGCACCCTCTCACACCAGTGCAGTCACACTGAGCTCAGGTCATGCACCACGGCTGCACAGCTGTTGCCCTGATTTTTTCAGCCTCCTCTTCTGTTTCACAGTTTCATGTTTTGGGTTCTTTCTCATGCTCTGGTCTGTAAACACCGGCAAATGTTTATCATAACTTCAAGGTAGTTTTCATTCTTTATCTTAGAGATACGGACAGCTGATGGACAGTTGTCTTGACCAATGGGATGGGGAGAGTTATCAACCTTCTCCCCCAATCCCTGGCCTTTGTAGAAATACTATATAATGGAGTCAAACTTTTAAATAAACATAGTTCTTAGTTCATACCTTCTGATCAAAGTGTGAGTGTGTGTTTGTGTGTGTGTGACGAATTGCATCACAAAGACACCAGGCTATGAGTTAGAATGGCTGCACCCTTGGATTCAACACCGATTTAATGGTTTGTTCATCTTCTTATTCGACCTTCAAAAGCATGGAAACCAAATTAAGTTTTAGGAATTATTCCTTCCTGCAGGAAATTCAAATTGGTTTTGCTCTTTCTAGATAGAGGGAACACCTTGAGAGGAAACACAGTTGATTAGGGTAATCTGTTGATCAGTGCAGATCTGTACATTTTACTAGTCCATACTTGATCTTTGTGTCAGGCAGGATGCCTTAAGGAGCCACATGTAGATCATTGTCTATTGTCATTGGGAAACTCATTGCTGCCTTTTGAGGGTGGAAAAATAGAGCAGCATTCCCTGCAACACAAGAACTTGCAAATTATTTCAGTGAGTTACTGTTGCTGGTGACCCCATGACCTATAAAATTCTGTGAGACAAGATCTTATCATAGCCGCTTTTACTTATGTGGCAAGATACAGGAAAAAAAGAAAGCACCAGTAGCCAAGCTGATGTAACTCCAAAGGTTTGCTGGTGCCACAACAATCGATATCAGCTCAAAGCCTCTAATCTAATAAATTGAGTATTTAAAAAAAGTTTTGTTAAAGTTAGATGAAGTGAATTGCCTGCATGACCTTGCTAAAAAGAACAGAACTGTTTTGTTTTCTGGACGGAAGTGCTTGTACTTCAGGAACAAATCTTGACCTTTTTTTTTTTTTCTGCAGTTCATTTTCTTTGATTGAACAATTTCAGAGCTATTATTTTCAACTGCAATTGCTTATGGAAATCCTCAAGTCTGTAAAAAAGTTAGTAAACTTTCATATTCTTATATTTCTCCAATCTTTTGCTTAAAACAAATCACCAGAATCCAGTGAGTTGACAATCACTTTCAAATGAGGTACTGGGTTCTTTCTAGCAAATAAGCCTGGACCAGAAAGCATGCAACAGACTTTTAATTTTATTTTTTTTTTTAATTGGGAAGTGCAAGTAGTGGTTATAGAAAAGTGCTTGCTTTAAAAACAAAATCAGGAGATGTTGATATTTCATTTATATAAGATAGATATTGATATATTTTAAGTGAAATAAATATTTTAAAATCCTAAAATGTATGCAAGTAAGAAGCAAATGAAAAGACTGGGTGACCAAACTATGGCAAACAGTTAACATAAAGCTGCACAGTCCCAATTAAAAAATATTTTAAGACTTTTTGTGCCTCAAAATAGATTTTAGGAGTTCCAATTAATTTTATTGTGAAAATGTTATAAATCACTCAATAAGATACAGATGCAGTTCATATAGGCTCATAAAGTTTAGTTTTTATGTAAAGGTAAAATTGATAAACCCTGCTAAGGAAGGTCACTTTGGTGATCAGTGAAGGCCTTTATTCATAGGCATTTGTTTCTTGCACTCTTTTTAATTGCGGAAGGTATACTTTAACATCTTCCTTTTCTCTGAGAAGACATATTTATATTTTACATCTTCCCTCTCAGGCAGTTGTGGATTTCCTTTATACTGTCCTGACTGGGCAAAGAGCCAGGCTGCTGTCACAGACCCTGCCTAGTAGGGCTAACCCCACTCCACACTGCAGCACAAAGGTCTCATGGCAGCGAACAGCCTGGTGGGTGGTATTTTACTTCCTTTGAGAATGTGAAAACAAAGCTCAGGTTTTAAGTCATGAGATTCATACAGATTTGGCAGTCTGTGGCACAGGAGGCAATCCTCTCTTCCAGAGTGTAGAATTTGTATAGTTTTACACAGGAAAAAGTTAAACACAGTCCGTCATTGCAGAAGAACAATTCTCCTTTTATTATCATTTTGGACAATAGAAAAATATTATTTGAAGTTCATTTCTTATACATATTACACTTGGAACAGTGCTACAATATGTAAAAATCAATGCAAATACTTAAAGTTCTGGTGAAATTAGGATGCATGTGGGAATAGTCATATGTAGGATTGTCATAGTGAGAAAAACCTAAGAACCACAAGGGCTGCATGCTCTACATGATTGGGTATTACCCAGTGTTCTCTGGAAGTAGCATAACCACAGCTGGGTGTGAAAATGAACATTACCTCTTTTATCTTCATACCAGTGAGGTCTTGCAGAAAGGTAAAGACTTCCTTAACAGCATGAAGAGCACATCAGGTTGATCTGAGAATGACTAAAAGTTGGTATTGAAGTAAACCATTCAGGTAAGGTGAGCTTTCAAAAAATTTTGGGTAGTTTTTTTCCTGATTTTTTTTATTTTATTTTACTTAATAACAGGTACTTTCATAGGGAATGCTGTATTTTGGAAAACTTTCATGACTCTTAGTGAAATACAGGAAGTTTTAAGCACTCAAACAAATCATTTTGATAGGTCACAAAAGTTGTTCTTTCCAACAGTGATGTACTGCAAAGGTCAGAGTTGGAGAATACAAAAAAGAAAAGTTAAAAGCAAGATAGAAAGCATGAAATGGGAACATGGTTTGATAAATATATCCCTTGTTTCTATTAATGTATCAGACACAGGATCTACTGATAATTATGGAAAAAAAAGAGTAGTTGAGGTTGGAAAAACCTATGGAACTTGCCTGATCCAACTTCAGCCCAAAGCGAGGCCAAACTAAAACTATTAGGAGCTGGTCATATCTTTTCCCAGTTGAGCTGAAAATCTTTCCAAAGTGGGAGATTCCAGAAAAACATCCAGGTAAATGATTTGATGAACACTGAGAATATTTTTTTGTTAAAAACTAGTTAAAATGTTCATTGATGAAATAAGTGCCTGTTACCTCTGAGACTTTCAGAGTGGAGCTTCTGTCAATGTCTCTTTGCACTTTCTCCATAACTACATATTTGGTAGTAGAAGAGAGCAAAAAGACCCCTTCCTCTCCCATCCCCTTTCTACATTTGCCAAACCACACTATCTCAGACTCTTTTCAAAAAATCATTTCCTTCAAAATCTATAAGAGAAGATTGGGAAATGCCGCAGGCAGCGTATGCAGACTGCATATCAGACTCTTAATTGGGTAAGGAAAACCAGACACATTTCTATCTTTTTTCCCCCCCACTTTTCAACAATTTTTGGGCTTCTTTTTATCCACATATCTTCTTCAGCATACTTTCAGGGGAAAAAAAAGAAATATTTCAGGAAATAGAGTGAATGAAGAAAATACACTCCAACAAAGAAAAAGGGGAGGCAAGAGACTATAGGAGAGCTTCTATAGAGATTTGCTGGAAACCAACACCAATTTAATCGAAATACTACATCTGGCCCACAGTAGAGTTCATATATCATTACCCTTTGAATCTTTACTTAACACATTTCTTATTTTTAACCAAGTCTCTCCAGGCAGAAAGAAGCAAAGACTATTTTTCCAGGAAAGTTTTCCAAGCAGTAATTTAGTTCTGAACAGTGTTTTTAAAAACTGTTTTTCCAGAGGGCCAGAAGCAAGATGAGGGGACAAAATTAATAGCCTAATTAGCAAGCTGAATACAGCACTAGTCTGGCATCTGAAAGGAGTGTACACTGCTTGCCGGACGAGAGATTCACTTCAAGGCCTCTTTTGCTGTTTAGTGTGAAATGCATGAACTGTTCTGTGAAAAGGAGATGGATCCAGAACCTCTTTCCAGGCAGAAATCCTGTTGCCACAGACCAGCAGCTCTCACCATTTGGAGTAAATTACCATTAAGGAGTCCTCTTGAAAGGACAGCTGCCTATGACTGAAACAAACAAGAAAACCATGAAATCATTAAACCTGTAAATGTCAAGCTTGTAAAGTGAAACGGTCCCAAGGTAGCACTATTATACAAACTCTTTGTAAGGGCATGTAAGTACACATAGGAGTGTGACCAGATATCAAGTTAGGGAGTGGGAATTAAGTTATGGGGTGGAAGATGCAGGGTTGTACCAAGATTCACTGTTCTGCGGCTGACCAAATGGGTTTGACTAAATTTTGTCAGAAATGTAAATAAGTCCTTTAGACTGAAACAATCTCAGAACCTGCATACATGATTCAGAGGGAGTTTTGAAGCCTGCAAAATGCACAGTACTTAATTGCAATGAAGTAACAAGACAACCCCATGGCTAAGATTTCACATAGTTTCCTTGAGTTCCCAAAGTAAGGTCAGATACCCCTTGGCATGGAGACCACATGGTGGGGACATCTACCAGCAGGTCCCAGGTTTGAACTTTCACTTCCTACGCAGCACTGCAAAGTCTTGGTTTCTTCACTTAGTAGTAGAACAGGTTGAAAACCTGAAGACCCTAAAGGGCCGAAGTAAAGTCTTAGGCCTAGAGTTTTGGAGACATTTAATGGCCTTGATATTTAAGGGGTATTTATATTCAAGCTTGATTACATAAATGAATGCACATGTATGCCAGTAAACTCAAACTTCAAACATCAATGACATCTTAAATCCAATACACAAAATCTTCCTGTTATGAACAACTGTGGATTTGGAGTAAAAATGGTCACCTCTAAATAAACTGTATGAAATAGACTGAAATTAGTCAGGCAGATTAACTTCAGTTCCCTAGGTACATAGCCTGGGGAAGTCATATGGCGTATGGCAACATTAATTGGTTTATGCTGTAAATTATTCCCAACCTTAGAGCCTTTAGGGCTACTCATTAGCTGGATTTATTTTCATTATTCTGGTGAGGCCCACTAAGTGGTTATCATCTTGACTGCCTCATGTAGGAGAGTTTCCACACCAGGTCTGAGTACAGCTTCAGTTTCTGCTCTGTTTCATGGCCAGAAAGATGTTAAGGGCACACCACAGCCTTTAGGGTGGCAAAGCAATAAATATGCAGATGTGGATGTGTCTTCTTCACTTCCACCTGGTTTGAAAAACCCATTTACTTCTAGAAAATATTTCATCATTTTTCTCTTATCTGTGCACTGCAAGTGGTGTCTCTTCATTTCCTTTGCTGTGTTGTAGCCCTGCTTTTAAAAACCGTGCCATTAAAAAATTTGTATTCTTTTTCTCTGTTCGCTTTTTGGGATGAGACTGCACTTCTTAGGCCTGCTTCATAAATGTAATTGTCTCAACCTTTTTCTGTTCTTCGCTGGGAATGTGGATGAAATGATTTCAAGCTTTTTTTTCTCTCTTCCTTTTTCTGAGCAAAATGTTACAATTTCCAGAATAAACAGACTCAACATCTTCACTGATTTAGACCACTGATGCTTCTGTGACAGACAACAGTAAGTATTTGACAAAGTAAATGCAAAATTTAGCAAATAAAATCCAGAAAAGAAATATGCTATTGAATTGTTGACTCCTATGGACAGCATGCCTATGGTAATGCCTTATCAACCCCTTGGAGCGACTTCTTAAAAAACATTTGGTCTCATTACTGGCAACATCATATTTCTTAGAGTAACTTATCCTGGGGCTCACATAACAAACAGAGACAATCAGAGACATGCATGTCTGCAGTAAGGTGCACTGTACAAGCCAAGCCAAATGCAAGACACAGCACTCATCAAGCATTCTCATGCCTTACTACAAATTTAAAAGGTGCAGCAAAACACCTGTGAGATCAATCTGGATATCAACCAGGTACCAGAATTATTATGCCCCAAACAACTCTGCTTGAAGCACTAGACAGGAGGTGTTGATATGTAGCCAAGAAGTGTGAGACAAATGTTGACTTTCTTAAAATGTCAATAATGAACTCTCTCCAATTTCAAGAAAAAACAATTTCATCTCTAGTTCATTCATAGCTCTGGCAAGAGCATCTTGTTCAAAATTTATTTAATGACATCTCTGCATTCCTAGCCACAATCATAAACAAGTACAATAACAATTCCTAATTTTTGTTTATTTGCTTTTGCTTTATAAATGCCAAGAACCAAATTTTTATTATAATCTAATTAGATTTAGGATAATAAACAAAAAAATATGCAGATGTGGATGTCATTTCAGTACCTTTATTAAAAAGGTATCTTTGCAGTATCTTTATTAAAAAGAACCTACTATTGTATGCATATTTTCTAAAAAAATGTAAATTCAGGAGTAACATACAGAACTTAGATATTAGGAATAAAATAGGTTATATATTGTCCTAAAGACTTATGAATAATGGAATATAATATTTTTGTGTATAATGGTCTCTCTAAAAATAAGATTTACGTGCAGTGTCCAGAAACTTCACATAAACTTATTAAAAAGCTTCAAAGTGTAATTTCAGCCATATTTTAACTGGATTTTTTGCTTCAATGGTGACTGATCAAAATGCAACTCCTTGTTCTTACCCCCTTTCTACAGGAAACACTTTCACAATAGCAATATGTGTAACTTTATTTTGTCACAAATGTTTTTTATTAAGTATCATAGAATGGTTTGAGTTGGAGGGGACCTTAAAGATCATCCAGTTCCAACAACTGCCTTGGGCAGAGGTAACTCACACTGGACCGGGTTGCTCAGAGCCCCATCCAGCCTTGTCCTGAACACTGCCAGGGATGGAGCATCCACAATTTCTCTGGGCAAATCATTCCAGTGCCTCACCATTCTCACAGTAAGGATTTTCTTCTTAATACCTAATAAAAACCTACTTTCTGTCAGCTTGAAGCCATTCCCCCTTGTGCTGTCACTACATGTCCTTGCCAAGAGTCCCTCACCATCTTTCTTGTAGACTTCCTTCAGGTACCAGAAGTCCACAATTAGGTCATCCCAAAGCCTTCTCTTCTCCAGGCTGAGCAACGCATTAAATGAATTCTCTTAGCTTTTCCTAAGAGGTGCTCCAGCCTCTCCTGTGATGGAGAGGCTTTATTAGGTGGGAATTAAATCATATAAAGGCATAATTTTTGATATATCTTGTAAGTAAAAGACTACAAAATACAGACTCTGTGCTACCACAAGGCCCAGGAGAAGTCATAGTGATTTCAAAGTTCCAGAGTATTCTGTTTTATAAGAGATACATTAACCATGAAAGTACCCCTGTAAAGAGTAACACTGCCATCAGGGACAACTAATAACCCTTTAACTGAGCCCTATGGGCAATTAAAGAAACGAAAAATATTTCTGTGGTATCATAGAGCAGACCTTCTGTATGGATTTAATATAACTACTAGTGCCTCACAGCCATCATTGTGTTTCCAGGAAATTCCACCTGACAATCTCAAACATGAGACAATATAATTAAAAAATGGAATGTTTCAGTAGCCAAAGGGAAAACCAGCTAGTGAGTTTTCCCTTTTTTCAGATATGTCAAGTACTCTTCTCCATCTTAAAATCCAACTATGTTTATAATTTTACACATCTGAGACTGGCAGGACTAAAGTTATTTTTAGCATAACATTGCAGTCATCTGTGGAGTTAGGGTGGCTATTATGATAAAACTGCGCCTTATTTTCATAATTAAAAGCAAAATGGAACTCATCTGTAGTGTAATATTTCCTCAATTCTATCATGCTTATCAGTGCCATGCAAACTGATAAAGAGTCTGATATTCCAAGACACCCAAGCTCTTTGATTCACACTTAATTTTAAGCATGGATAGATCTTTGTAAATCACTAATTATGGGATTGCTCTTCAGATGACTTCATCTCATGTTACTGTGAAGAAAATTTCTGTATTTTACCTAGACCCCTCAAGACTGTTAAAGTAAGGGTTACTGAAAAGACCCCACATTTGGTATCTGGTTCTTTGCTAAGAAAACACCACTCAGTGGACGAGATTATATGGGTAAGAGCAACCCAGGACAGACTTGCATTTTGGGCTTCCAATGTTCCCTGACACTGAAGACAAATGAAAGAAGACAAACAATGACCCAGCACTTGCTTCCTTGAGTAGCCATGACTCTGGGCACAGTGAGTGTTCAGGTTTGCCCAGGCATTGAAGCGATTATGGACCTGCAGCCAGAAACTTTGAGAGTCAACAGGTAGAACTCACCCCGAGACTTACCAGAGACAAGGTAAAGTCCCTTCATAGGCAACTGCCTGGGTTAGCAAGCCTGTGGCACAGACAGCCTCAACAGCTGCCTGTGTTCCATCAGCTCATCTCTTATTTGCCCTGTAAACCTCTGAGACACAGTGCCCGTTGTCATCTGAGAGAAATATCCCGTATCAGAGGTCTCCAGTAAGGCTAGTAAATAACCCCAGGAGGTCATATCTCTGTTTTCTTCAGTTCCGTCAGTGGAATGGGAGCACTTCTGTTTTTTAAATATTGAGTTTTTAGGGTCCTTTTTTTGACCCTGTCCTCTTTTTCCCATTGCTCACAATATCCACATCAAATGGCTTTTCCTCATTGCTGCAATCCCTGGACAATGAAGTTATCAATGGGGGGTCATTGACTAAAAGGAGCTTTAAAAGAGTAACTTGTGCTCAGTGAGGCTATCCCAGTAGTTAGTCACTCTTAATTATCCTTAATTGCTCAGCATTGCTCATGGAAGAAGTCACAGAGGGAGACAGAGCTATGGTAACTTTTGTGACTCTGACAGAAGAGCGTGCTGCGATCAGTGCTGGCAGAGGGCAGAAACCTCTGGAAAGACATAAGAGCTACAGTGAGCAGCAGAAGAATTATCCAGGCAAAACAAGAAGTTGTGACATATCCATTCTACAAGCTTATAAAGGTATTTGTTTAATCTGTAATATCATCTCTAAGGACAGTAATTTAGGGCAATAAGGTATTGTCACTTTCTGATAATACCAAAGATAAAAAATGTCAGTTTACACAAATGCACACATTTCTGAGATTTCAATGTAATAAACACAGCACAGACAACCTTATGAAGCATGCAAATAAGGCCTCTTTAATTTCCTTTGATTCCTCTGAACTCTTGACAAAAGATAAACCAATAATATCTAAATATTACTTATGATCAATACTGGTATATAACATTCTCTCCTTTTATATAATTATACCATACAGTCATTTTGACAAAATTCCTTTTTGGAAACAATGAATCTCTTACATAAAGAGGGGGAAAATGCACATCCTATAGAGGTAATTGCTTTATATAACTTGCTGCTAATTAAATATTTACTTTGCTCTCTGAAAGCCCAGTTCATTGACACTTTGAAAAATAAAAGCCACAACCAGTTTTTCTGGTTGAAGAATTCTGTTTTGTGGGTAAATAAAATTAAATTATGCCAATAACTTTGACACTGCAATTTGCTGGGGAGAACTATGTAGTCAAATATGATAGAGCAGAAAAGTATTGCTCTGGGAAAGCATAAGTTTTATGAGAGGCTGATCAGGGATGGCAAAACACTAGATTAGCTGGTGAAATATGTGGATGATCATAATATACAAACTGAGATCTGTACCAGGGCTGGTTTAGCCATTTACTTATCCATTTATGTTTATTATGTGTGAATTTGTGATGCTACAGAGCTGATGAACCCCTAAAAGTCTGACAGAATTACCTGTGAGAGAAGTGAAACTCAAAGTGAAAGTTATATACCACCACTTTATTTTCTGGGTTTTAGGAGGATAACACAATAACTATTAAAAATTATTGTGTCCAGGACACATGGGCTGGTACTGAGACTGATAGGTATGGGACAGCCCATATCTTTCCCAAGAAATGCACTTTTCCTGCAGAATAGGGCACCCCTTTCAGCTACTCTCCTTGGACCAGGCTGATACCTATATTGTTCCAGGGACAGACAGGGACAGTTTGACAATAGAGATTATTGATTTTTACTGCTCAAGAAATGTTCACCAGCAATGTTAATGTAGGTATATCCAGAATTACTGGACAAATTATTTCTAACACACTGATTTTCAAAGCACTTAAAATTCATAGAGGAAATAGAGATAGTTCATGAAATGTTTTGCTACTTCAGTGTGTATCAAATTTTGTAAACTAAGATTTGTCAAAGTCACTTCTTGCTGCTTCCTCACAAATTTGAGATTTTCTTTGCCCCTTAGTTGCCAGAACCTTTTGCATCAACTACTTTTTTTGTTTGTTTGTTTTAATTTTCCCATTTCTAGTGGTCCCTCAAGAGTCTAGGAGAAAAAAGCCAGTGCAGGCAAAGCCAAGGAAAGTGGCATGGATAGAGCATATACACTTTCATATATCTGATATCCAAAAATGGGCCTAACTTAAAGTTTTATTCCTATCCTTTTCTCAAGGCTAGCTTTAGGTATTTCAAAATGTGAAAACTTCAGGGCCAAATGCTGAACATTTCACGTGGATATAGTCCTGGTATATCCTTCCTTTCCTGCTGTCTCCAGAGGCAAGAAAAAAACCCCATGTTATTTATCCATTTTGGCCTGAGACTGTTACCCATCTATTGCTTAACTGTTTTTGATTTTCCTGTGCATTTTGTGACAAAATCAAATCATTAATGGAATATAGGAATTCTCATCTGTGATGGATCTCATGAAGAAGGCTTGTCAGTCTGACAGAAGTTACTGCTATATTTACCATGCAAATGATAAAATCACGCAAAATTCTTAGTGGAAGAAAACTTTAATAATTGCCAATAGCATGCCACAGTGTATAAGTGAGTAATAATGTCCGCAAAAAGAGAAACCTGCTTAACAACAGCAGCTTGGTTTGCAGTACTTTTTTGCTGTTGTTCATACAAGACAAACACAATTTTGGACAGTCTTCTGGACAGGAACAAAGTGAAGCCAAGGCTTTTGTAATGGCTTGAAACAAATATTAAGAAGACAAAAGCATGAGGGAAAACTTGAAGCTGCAATTTAACTCAGTCAAAAGATTACCTTTATTTTTGTTATTTTTTTAAATAAGCATGTTGTATCCATTTATGTTTAGATCAGCTTGACATAAAACATCATAAGCACTTATGCTAATAGATTAATTCAGGGGAAGATGACTTTTCTAACTTTTCCGATGACTTTCAGAGCTGAGCACACCATGAAATAATTGAAAAAGCAATACTTGAGTTGGTAGTATATGACTATAATCAACAGCTCTTGTGAAAATGCTTTTTCATCAGCAGGCTTTGTGGGAGGATTTGTGACAGGGTAAACCATTAGAATTATCTGAAACTCATATTTACCGATTAGCATGCAGCTTCTCCTTAGATTCCATAAGGCTGGTTTGCTTGGGGGGCAACCTCAGCATAAGATTGTCAGCATGTTCTCAGAGGAGCAGATCCCAAATACTGAAATGAGCACAGTTTGGACCCTACTTCATGATCCAAAGTTGATTCTTTATGTATTTTATGTCAAGCCCACTGGTTTGGGCAAAAACTCTGTTGTTGTGTGGTTTTGGGTTTCTTTATTCACAAATAGTTGGATTTTGTGCAGACACAAAACAGTCTTCCATACTCATTAGATTTTTCTAAAGAGGAAAATTACTTTCTACACTATGACTTTCTACACTTTTTTTTACTCATCGTGAGAAATGTAAGTCACAAAGCATCACAGCTTCATTCCAGTTACAATATAATTTTCTTCGGGTTGGAGCTTACTTATAATCTTCCATAGTTACAGGAAAAGCAGTGCTCAGTAAAGCCCCTTTTAGAATGAAGAAAAACCCCACAAAGCCATTCCAGAAGCTGTGTACCATTTTTAAGTGATACATGATAATGTTTTCTGTCTCCTAGCGCTGGCGTACAGCCTTAGAGCGCATGATGACTGTCGTGTGCCATGGTTGCTTTAGTCTGCCGGCTGCTGAAAAAATTCATACGAGATTCGGCAACCATGCGGGTAAATTGTTACAGTCTATGTTCCTGCTTTCGGTGGTGGGGGGGGGTGGGAGGCGGGGTGGTGGTTTAAAGGATGCGAAAGCCCTGAGCCAAATAGTTCACCTTTCATTCACTTGGGGAAAGATGATTTATAGGTGTCTGTGCAAATGACCTGTCTTCTGACCCCTGGCTTCCACTAAGACATGGACTTTAAAAAATGACCAAATAACAATCTAAGAGAAGGACCTATAATGACAGTATATTTCTTCCAAGCTGATTTTTTTTTGCAGAAAATAAAGGTAGCCTATGTTGCTGTATTTATTCACGAGTTACCAGAAAGCTAGTGGTTGGAAAGCAAATTGACTGAGTTCCTCTAATGGACTGCAGTAGTTAGAGTAAGGAGACACTGGCAGACGTGGGATTTTGAGAACTCACAGGGAATTTCAAGTTCAACCCATCAAGAAAAGACTACTATGTCTGAGCTGTCCTTTTCTTGAACCTAGTCATCTAGGTAATGCAGTGGTTTGGTAACTGGTCTACAATCCCCTGAGGCAGCCAAATGGTGATTTTGCCAAAAAGCTTTCATGCAGATTTTGAAAATTTTGAAAAGGAGTGAACAGTAACTCGTCAATAATTTTTTAGCAGTTGAAGCTGAAGGGAGGCTTTTTAGGCAGTTACTTAAGGTAGATATAAACTTTACTTTCAAAAGCCAAAATACCGTCTTCCTGTGATTTGCAAGGGCTTTGTCTTTTAAGGGAAAGTGCAGTTCTGGCTCACTCAGCTTCAACATACAAGCCGGTGATAGGGTGATGTGTGAACAGAGTCTTCCTGAGGACAAGTACCCTTCCTAACATTCCAGTTAGAAAGGGTGCTTGTCCTCAGGAAGACATGCACCTCTTTCTGCAAAAGAACATACTTAACCGTGACAGCAGCCTGAGGAGGAGGGAGAGGTTAGGGCTAGTGGGTGCTGGCTCCCTAGATCTTGTGGAATAAAGTTTTATATATTGAAAGCACACTCAGAGAACATCAAAACAGAAGAAACAGATAAAATCTGTTTAGACAACATAATCTAAATCTGAAAATAAAATAAAAAGCAAACCTCAGAATTCAATGTCTGAAGATCCTGGGAGAAAACCAAGAGTGACCTGATTACAGTGCTAGTGTGATAGAATAAAACAACATTGATACAGCTCAGCCCTGACCTGGCAATTCTTCTGGGGGAAAAAAAAAAACCCCATCAACCAACCAACCACAAACAAACCAACCAACCAACAAAAAGCAAAGGAAAACAAACAAACCACCACCACCAAAGAAAAAAAAAAAAGATGAAACAACACCTCAAACAAAATCACACCCCTGCCCCCACCCCCCAATTAAAAATATTCCTCGTCCATTATTTCTCAGGATCACTAGATTCTTTTTTTTTTCCCCTCAAAAATACTCATTCCGTTTGAGAGTATTTGATGAATGAAGTTAAGCTTGTGTGCTCCTGTAGCTCCTGTCAGGATCATGCAGTGTTCTGTGCAAACAGAGCTAGATACAGTCTCTACCTTCAGGGGTTTGCCTGATCTTTGAAGGTGAAGTGTGGAGATTTAGGTTAGCAAACAAAGAAAAGAAAAAGGAAATACTGAAGGATGATGGCAGCACTGGAGAACTCAAGTGGTAGCAAGGTAAAACTGGTTAACACCTGTAAAACCAGAAGGAACCATGATAGACACCTGTTTTGTCTTCCTTCTTCACTAATGACATTTCTCTCTGCTCCTGCACTGTAAGAAAATACTTGTTCTTGCTGTATTAATCATTGTTGTGGTTGTAAACTTCGACACTTAGATTAATTACTTTGCTCAATATGGAGGATTTCTATCTAAATCTCTTTTTAGACTAAGTATTTTAAACCTGACTCCCATGTAGAGAATGTTTAAAACCTCATCCCAGGTGAAATCCTGAAAATATTTATTTCCCTAAGCTCTTGTAGCTGCACTTGTGCCCAGTGGACATCAGAAGTTCAGCCATGTTGAGCACTCATATTGGTTTGAATATCTGTAGAACCCAAAATTATTTCCTCTGTACAAAGTGCATTCTACAAAAAATATTTTTCAAGTAGTGTCCCTTGGAAAGTGAAGCCTATGACTTAACTTTTATTAAAGCAAGTTTCTATTTTTAGATTATGCATGAATAGTCTAAGAGTCTGAAAGCTCTTTCAAGGAAATTCTGACAAACTCTTCAGATGCCACTGGTCAGACACTTGCTGTGATGGAGAATAGGAAATTTTTATTTCAATTTGTTCAAAAGTTTCAAGTTACATGCAATATTTAGGGAGTCACTGAGTGAGAAGCAGAAAACTAGGAGTATTATTGAGCTGTGATGAAGAGCAGTATCTCTTGGGAGTATATCTCTCAAAATGATAGTTTAAGTGGAAATGACCCTAACACTTTCTTAGTTACTCTTTGATTAGGCTTCATTTACTACATAAGTATCGTACAGTATTACAGGATAAAACCTCCTTTAAAACAGTACAGAGTGTGGATATATGAGTTGATGTTGTGCTTTATAGTCTTTGTGAAGAAATCTGAAGAGTGTTGCTATCCCTTTGTGTTACTTCTCCCAGCTGAGAAAGCAAGATGTGAGTGAGCAGGCGCAGAGTTGGTACAACACAGCGGGAAACCACTAGCATGTTTTCTGAGAGAGTTAAGATCCTAGAATTAATTTTTCTCCTTGATCTGGATCAGACAAAATCTAGTGATAAAAGTATGCAACTTTTCCTCAGGCATTTGAAAAAACAAATGGGGAAGAACATCTGTCCTATGTGTACTACCATATTTTTTCCCAGAAATTCTTACTTCACACTGCAACACATTAGAATGAAAGATACAGCCTGAGTGCTGAGTACACTGTGCACAATTATAAGTGTGCTGTGCACTGCTTTGCTCTTTTCAAAGCAAAGTGCTGGTGCTTGTTGTCTTAGTCCAGAAAAATGGAACTCCACATCTCTTGCTGGTTTTGCTCTATACTGCTGCATTTTGTATCAGCCATTGGAGATGGTTCAGGTGAGAGTGGATGTTGATCATTTACCCTTTTACCCTTTTAAGGGCACCTGTTCTCAGACTGAGGGGCTCTGGGGAAGTGGGGGCTGCTTTTCCCCCACCTGCACTGTAGATGAGGCTGTACAAAATGCAGGCTCACCCTACGTAAGCAGGTTTCTCACAGCAGCCTCTGTAGGCTATCCTCACAGGTACATGTGATTTGCTCTAGGAATATTATCCTTCACTGTGCAAAAGCCTTCTTTAACCTCTGCTTTCAAATGGTTTTAAGCTGCTGCCACATGTCAAGGACATAACAGCTAGCACATTGTTATAAGCCACATGCTAAAGCCATTTAGCTCTGACAGCTTGAGCAATAAATGCTGTACTTTGGAAGGGAGAGTGATGCTGCTTACTGGTCCTTGCAGCCCTCATTATACATAATATGCTTATGGCAGAAGTGTTTTGTGTGTGATTACCAGAAAAGAAATTTTTTTTTAATAATTATTATTACAGGGTTGTGAAGATAAGGTGATGTTTACACTCTACAGACAGGGATTTGCTATAGAAATTTGAAGTGGCTCTTAAAGCTTCAGAAATATTTTTTTTTCTTTTTTTTTTTTCCTTTTTATGGCTATGATAGTGTTTTGCAGAAAGTAATGGTCAGGTTTTCAAGTGAGTGTCAATTCCCAGAGGATATTAGGATGACCAGGAAAACTCCTTCAAAACAAAAGGAAAACCTATCTAATCCTCATACATCACTTTGTTCCCTATAGAAAATAGGTTTGAATAGTTTATGAAGTTTCATGTGACAGCAAAGACTCTTTGAAAGGCAGCCATTTACATGACAGAAAATGTGTCATCAGAACATTTTGTAGGTATGGGGAAAACCTTGACATATACTTTCTTATGTTAGAAAATATAAAATGCTATAATATTTCCTATGGTGTGACTATTACTGTCAAAAATTAAAAAAAACTATGACCCTGGTAAACAGTGTTATTTTAAAGTCAAAGTATGTCCCATTAAAATTCAGGACCTTATTCTTTTGAAAGATCATATAAATCTTTATTACTTTGATAAAACCGATCCTTTTCTTTAATAAAGACTGCTTTTACTGAAATCAGAGTCAGATGCTTTGATTTTTCATTAGCAACCTATAAGAAACTCAATTAAAATGAAAATAAATAGTCCACTTACACACTGAAGGATGTACATCTCCATTTAGTAACCCTGGTAAGAATGCTCTGCATACATAGCAAACCCAAATTCAAATACATGAATAGGTTGATAATGCTTAAAAACTTCCTTTCCAGTCATGATCACTCCATGACTGAGGATATTATAACTCGAAGATACTCCTTAATCCAGGTTAAGTGCTTGCTTAGCTTTTTTGTTTATGTAAGTGGCTTATGTAAGGAAAGGGGAAGTCTGACTTCAAATCATTCTGCTTCTGATTAGCTCTGCAAAGTCAACAGAAGCCTTATATTTCTTAACAGAAAGATACAGGGATACTTTATCATAGTCATGACCTTTTCACGTTATTTTTCACTGCTGTCTCAGTGAAGTTGACATTCGAGTTCTAGCACTGGCTACTTGTCCACAGAATTACACAACACCTGATTTTGTGGACTGGAAGGGGGGAGGGTGGAAGTAGAAGAGATAAAAAACACAAGCCATGGCAAAATAAACCATATATACATTTTTCCTCAATATTTTTTTTATATAAAAAAAAATCTGTTGGAGTGATTTTTGGGGAAAAAAAAGGGGTGCCAGAAAGCTTGAGCTGTCTATTGTTCTCAGGAAAGGGTGGGAAGAGCACAGAAGCATGCCAAAGGAAAGAGAAGAAGGAATGGGACAGTGTTTCGCAGTTGTATTCTCACTGTGGTTTTTTTACCTTACTAGGGTAAAGCACCTTTGGGCTTGAGCACATACTCCATCTCTGTTACAGTAGAAATATACTGTCCCCGTTTCTGCTTTATGGTAGCAGCCCTGAAAGTAGCACCTGAGTCATCTCCTCAATGACAGCTGTTTCTGCATCCAACTCACAGGACTCGCAGCCAGGAGATTTGAGGCGAGCTCAGGATGATATTATCATGACTCTTGTGGCAGCTAGTGTTTTCCTTTTAGCCACAAGTCCTGAGTCTATGCCAGTCTTATCTTTCAGCTAAGAGGAAAATTTGTCTGTAGTTGCAGAGAAGAGCTTAAAAATGTAACCTTAGTGAACTTCTCAGGTTTCACATCAAGAAAATAAAAGGACAAAAGAAAATGGCTTTTAAGCTAATAATTTTGGGGGTTTTGCTTATTTAGGTTGCTTTTGCTTGCAAGTCCATTTCCTTTTTGTTTGGATATCAAGGAGAATTTGCTTTGGAGAGTGTAACAATACAGCACAATACACACCACATGTATTTTTTTTGCATTACTATCTCTGCATTTAACATCTTTCATTATGATTTTCTAACGGCAGGACAGCAGCTCTGTTGTTGGATGAGGCGATCTATTGTCAGAATTACCCAGAATGGCAGAGAACAAAGTCCTGTTTTGCAGCAATCTCCAGTGACCTCATGAGTAATGCCCAGTAATTACCTTGTTAAAAAAATGCTCTTACACAGTCTATGCTCACAAAATGCTGTGAAGCATGTTTGCATGAAGAGCCTCATGCCTTATGTGAAGTGATAGAAATTGTTGGTTTTACAGACTCTGTCAACAGGACTAAAGAAAATTCGCCTCACCAGGAGAAAAAATTCTGTTTACCCTAGGAGTGGGAAAAATCTTTCTAGAATTCTGGGTTGCTGAGGGTGATCTGATTTCAGCTTTTTTATGTTCAAAAAGTGTCCCTTGAAGAGCTATGTGGGATATGTTGCATACACACAGTCACAAAACAGGCTGACTCTCCTCTCCTCCACCAACTGGAACAGTTAAATAACTGGCCTTTTGTTTTCTGCCTTCTGGAAAACATCCGTAACCTTGTCTCCTGGTACACATTTCTAACCTAAACTATGTGTTCACTAGTTATTGCAGCAATTGTCAACTTCCTCAAACACTGAAATGGTTGTGAGGAATTCACCTGCTCTTGTGTGAGAGCCAGCTGTCATGGACAATATCCAAAGGATTATTTATATGCCAATTGCACAACATTGACTTTTCTTTTGTTCTCTCCTTAAAAAACTCAGAAGAGGCAATGCCTGGAAAGGCCAAAGTAGGCATTAAGGGATCATTCCTTTGCCATACCCCCTTTAAATACCTTGCTGATGTTTTCCCTCAGCAAATGAGTAAAACTGCACTTGTCAAAGTTAGTTTTCATTTCAATCAATACTAGTGTGAAATATGAGAGGAAAATAATTTATTATTTAGTTCCAAAGATTATTTCAGATAGAGACTGTAAAAAGAAAAAGGCTCAGTGTTTTTACGATAAGCTCCTGATTGAGGAATCATTCATTCTTTCTGTGGAAAAAGGATAGATTATGAAATTAATGCCATCTTATACAACCTAGTCAAGATCACTGACTTTGGCCTTAATAGAGGTTTCTTTGTTTTTTGTAAGTAGTGGAGTTTATTATCCAATGGTCAAAGCTAGAAATCTATTCCTCCCAAAAAAAACATCATTCCCAAAGCCTAACATTTTCTGTGGAAGAAATCTGACTGGACGCCAAACCTTCTTAATATTTGGATATATGAACCTCAAGAGCCTGTAGGGATACAAAAAGTTAGCACTGGGCAGGGTCAGTGCCACAGAGAGTTATCATTTCCTCGATGATATTGCAATTCAGCTGTACAGGTGTTGGTAATAGTGAGATTGGAGCATGTGTCTGTGAGAAAGTTAAACTCAGGTGCAATTTCAAGATCTTTCCCTGGTGGTGTTGGGCAGGAGGAAAGGAATGATATCCTGTGGTGCCAGTGGCGCCTGCTCACACGCACGCAGGGGTGGAAGTCGGTGTCTGATTCTGAGACAAAATGAATATAACATTTCACACAGGAATGTGTTCCCCTTTTTATCTTCTTCCTTACTTAGTCTCCTATGTTCAGCCTAGCCTCGGTCTTTAGTGAAATACTGCAGCCTACTAGCAGTCTGTGTTTAAAAGAGAGACAGTCCTTCATTAACTGAATATGTGATTGTGCTTTTCTGAAATCAAAGTTAGTAGAAGTAGCACTCTTGTGGGAGAAATAAAAATGGCTTTGTAAGACAGCAAGACAATTATTGGCAATTTTTTAATAGTTTATGTTTTCAAAAATGTATGCAATTCATTATATTTTACCATCCTCCTCTTTTGGCTGCCTTGACTACTTTGAAGTCCCACCCGAGAGAGGATCTGGGGGAGGACAGATCTGCAACATTTTGTAGCTGGATCGTAAAAAGAATGCAGACTGCAAGTGGTGAATCTTACTATTATGCAACTGGTCAGAGGAGCCACTTCTTGCATTTTAGAAAATTAATCATTTAATTTTTTTTTTTTTGTCATTTTCCTTACTAATTGTTATCAGAACTTCCTGTGAGCTTTCTGATAATTACTGTGTTGGTGTGTATGGGCGTGTGTGTGGGGGGGTGTGTGTGTGTGTATGTGTGTGTGTGTGTGTTTCAAAGATGCATATATATTGTACATATGGAGAGAAATTCCCACTTTTTCATCATCTCAGGACATAACAGTATTTTGGCTCAGATTTTATCCTCCAGCTTTAATATGCCCATTTCAGAGTATAATTTCAAGCCTTTGTGAGAACTCCTAGCAGTCAGTTCACCTGTAGACCAAAAACTTTTTGTGTCAGAATGAATAAAGCTGCCCCAAATCTTCACCATCACTCTTTTATGCTCCACCAACATTTCAGCTAAAGGCACCTAAGCTGAAGGCACTCTGGTTCACCATTTAACTCTTTCCAGGGTCATACAATTTTAAGAGAAATTAGATATAAGCTTCACAAGACTTGTTTAAACTTTACCATTTGCTTAAGTGATAAAGCCTAAAAGGACAGCTTAATTTTGAGTAAAGCATCTGACCTGAACACCTGAACACAACCCTCCTTGGCTAATCTTTGCTTAGTGACATTTATCATATTGCTGTCTCTCATCCACTGCCTCCAGCAGCTCCCTGTAGTTGGCAACCATCAGGAAAAAGTTCTCATAGTCAGGCCATTTCCTGTCCTTTTAGCATCTCATTATTAATGTTGGTGTCTGTTCCTGATCCTTTTATGAATTACAAACAAGTTCTTCTGGCTATAAACTATCTATAATCATGATTCTCAATGTATTTCAGTGCAATGGGAAACATTCTGAGAAAACATCAAGACAGACAAAACCCATTTAAGCATTTGGAAATGAGTTTGTGGTCTAATAGAGTTTCTAATATCAGAGAAATCAGAAGTGTATCCTCCAAATCTTCACAATTTTTTCCTGGTTTTTTGCAGCTGAGTGTTGGTTGCTGGATGACGGCCAGAAGCGTGGGGGACCACAAAAGGAGAAAGACCACTGTATTGTGAGGTGATCTACTAATTTATATTCTGTTGGTCTCTTAATATTTTCAAAAGATAATGTCCTTCTAAGATAAAAAAATAGGTCAGATATGAACTGGTAAAAAAGCATAAATGTCATGACCTTTTAGCATAATGACTTTCATTTCATTTGCAATCTTTGTTAGAAATGCCTCTTTTGGAAAGAACTGTCAGGAAAGATGAAGGAAGGTGATGTCTAAGCAGATTCCAGGTGTCCTCTGATTTGCCTTCAAATAACCGAGTCCCAGTGTTATGAATGTTTTTTTTCATATCTAGAAATAGAGATACATAGAGATGATCTAATACAGTATAAAAATTGTCTAATAATTTTTGTTTCTGTTAAAAGGAACTAGAAGGTGGTTATCTTAATTTCTGCCTCTCCTTTTATTTTCCTCTGCAGATTTTTGTTGTATTTGTGGTACAGGATTCAGAAGTTCAACAGACCCTGGCTGCATCAGCAACATTTTGCTGTAACCAATAAAAGCCTTAAATCATGTCTACACTAGCAAGAAGAATGTTCTAACAGGAGAGGCTCTGTAGAGCAACCCAGATTGTGTACGAAACTTTATCTCCACTGCAGTCACTTTCCTCCAGACCAATTTAATATGACCCCATGAGATGATTGCTAATTAGCAGCTACAATATATGAAATGTGATCCCAGATTGCAGCTTTCACTTTAGTGTTGCCTAAAGGGAACAGAGTTCGTGCCTCCTGACACCCCTCTGCTATGCAAACCAAGTTACAGTGAGAGAACCATTGCAAATTTCACTTGGAAAACATCTTCCTGAGACAAATTAGAACGCTTATGTGAATGTACGCTTAAATGCTTATGCTGAAGTTCCAAAATTTGCCCTCCAGGAAGATGTACACAATTCTGCTTTGTCTATCTAGGGGTCTGAAGGGAGATTGCTTGATTTGCTTTCTTCTCCTAATGTAAGATAAACTGTATTTTTCCTAGTATTTTCCAGCTTGCTTGTAAAGATGTCCACAAATGTAGACTTATCACTTCCCACATAATCTATTCTAGTTTGTTCCCTCTTGGATATTACTTGCTTTACAAATGCTTCTAATAAAGATTAAGCCAAGGCTTCCTTCACACTGTTAAATCCACTTCTGCTCATCAAATCCACCACAGACACAGATTGTCCTGTTCCTTTGTGAAGTAAACTTCAGTATCCTTGAAGACTATAGATTGGCTAGAAGGAATTTAATATGTATATGTATGCATGTACAGCTGTGTATATATTCATATATTTTTAGCTCAAACAAGAAACAAAATTTATGAGCACTTCATCCAAGCAAAGATGTAGAAAATGGTAATTACTTTATTCCTTGATAAAATAACTTTGTCTCATCAATTTTAGTAACGTATCAAACCATTAACAAGGCTCTATGATATCCTCCTGTGGTCAAAAATGGGACTTTTTTTAAGAGCATGTATGGGGTTTTTTGTAAAAAGGTTTTGGTTTAGTTTTTGTTTGTTTGTTTGTTTGTTTAATCTGATAGAGAACGTATCAGACATGACAAAAACAATATATTGGTTCTCAGTAACATAACTAACCTCATTTTCAACTTTCTTCATACTGGTGTAGGCACTGGTTTCTGAACATTCTGATCTTTCTAGTACATTACTCAGAAAATTGCGCCTCCAGAAATTTAGGCTGGGGTACAGTGATGAGCTTAGAATGTTCTGCTGATATAGGAATATAAGTCTTGGCAAATTTCGTGTGCATCCATGGTAGGCAGAAAGTCTGAATTGCTGGTGGCATCCCTGGGAATAAATGAGCAGAGGACTCTGTGTTTAGACTCCAGCCCTTTGGTTCCCTTAATTCTTATATGTGAAAGAGAAAGTGGTTTGATATTGGTTTTAATACTTTAGCCTGTGGGCTGTTGAAATAATTTTTAATTTACTACAAGATGACTCAATAAGTCAGTGTATTATTGACCAGATTTAGTATTCTATATTGTACCTCTAATGTCTCTTAATGAAATTAATTTATTTTTTCTGGTCTCTGCCAGGAAATGAAGACAAGGGATGAAAGATGTTCTATTTGAAATTTGAATAATTAAAGGAAGATAATTTAGTGAGATGTTCAATTTTTTACATAGCTTGTTGCAAGAAAGGGAATCCAAAAACTGTCTAGCATAAGGGAGCTTTATTGAAGGATTTAGTTTAATCCCCATATTTTTCTAGGCTATTTTATGCAATTAGTCCAACTATAGCAATTTCCCAACTGACTTAGTTTTTATTTAACTGAATTGCAGACAATACCATGAACTCATATTCCTCAAAACTAATAAGATTTTTTATTTAATACCAAGCCTTACAGAGTTAAGACGCTTCACAGATGGCCAAATAACTGGC
>WBMY01002309.1:59128-71742 GCA_013397315.1 Donacobius atricapilla | reverse complement strand
AAAAAAATAGTCAGAGTCATTACTGGAATATGTGTAGTTATAAGAATGAGAGAAACTAGTAAATTCAGTGCTATTGCATATGTTGTGATTCATGATAACTCCAGCCAATGCATCTTGCCAGTTTCATCAGAGCTGCTGGGTTGAATTCTGTAATGAATGGATTCCTGGATTATGATATTTTTAGACATCTTTCATAATTTAAATCACAATGCCTTTACACACCATTCAACAGTCTTCATACTGAAGTGTGGGTGTAATAATCTTCATTTGACAATGAAATTTTCATTTTTCTCTTCAGGTATAAACAAGAAGAGAATTTGTCTGACTTCTGAAGCATAAATTCTTCTCCATTTCAAAATCAGAAACGTTATGACACTTTATTTTTCCACTGGATATAAAAAAACAAGCTGAGCAACCCTGGTATAGAGCCGTAATTGTCAAATTAAGCTCATTTACTACATACTCTTACTGGTTTTCACCCCACATGAAATCACAGGTTGCTACTTTTGAGAATCTGTTTTCCAAACATGTTTTTGAGATTTGAAGGTGATAAAAAAATACGAACTCTTTTGGGGGGACTGATACTACTTCTCAGAACACGGGCAAAGAGAAGGATCATGATTTCATGTTTTGTATCTCTTTATATCAGACCTCAAAATAAATTTGATAAAATCAGCAGAAAACCTGAAATATTCATAGTGGCTCTTGATTTTTTATATTTTGCTATGAAAATCCAGTTTCTTGGCATCCTTGCTTTACTGGGGTAAGGTGTTAAAAAGTGTTATAAAGTGTTATTCTTCTTACCCTGTCTGGAAGGTCTTGCAAATACCATCAAAAAGGTAAAGCAAGGAAAGCACTAATGTAAACTGTCCTTTTTGGCAAAAGGAAAACAAGTTTCTGATTTCCTTGTTCTAATGTGGATTACTATCACTTTTTAATACCTTTGATCAGTAGTGATCTCCAAAGGAGGTTATAATAGAAGGAAAATGGCATGTGTGTTCCATGAGCAAAGGCTCCGTAACTCAGAGAGGAGAAAATTTAACTTACCATTGTATTCTTCTGCAGTGTGAGGGGTGGACTGTGAACACTGAGCAGTTAATCTTGATTTACCTTTTTATTTTCTCTTCCGTTCTTGCTTTGAATTTTGTAGCTCAGTCATACATCCCCTTCAGTGATCACAAAGCTTCCAGAAAGACGTAGCTAACATGGTTTTTTTTCAGTCTTGTAAATATTCTGGCTGAAATACGTAATTTACTAGCAAACCACAGCTTTATTTTTCCAGACAAGTGGCTTTGGATTCCACCCTTTGACTGAGAGCAAGTTTATGAGCTCAGACCAAAAACTGAAGAACAGAAAGATTTTTCCTGTCCCAATTACAGCTTCTTGTTTTAATCAACAAAACTTTATGATACTGAAGTCCCATCCCTCTGTTCTCTAAGACTTTGGGAAGGGGAATAATTTATATGCATGGGAAAAGTTTTGATTCCACACTAATTGTGGCCTGTATTCTGGCTGGCAGACTTGGCTTATTTCTTTTGAGCAGTCCATGATCCCTTAAATATAAAAAAAATGTACATAATTTTCAGTGTTAAATTGTGAATTTAAAAAGTATGACAGAAAATAAAATGAGATTGTTATGTAGAAGAAAATGAGATTGAAGTGGAAGCCTGGTGAAGATAACATCAGGGAGTCATTGAAGTCAGAGATGGGGAAAAATTCATTAGGTCATTTTTCTCAGCAAGGCACAGCATGAGACCCTGGCACAAAGGGCAGGGAGAGACTGTTCACTGACTTCAATGGATTCACAGCATATTCTTGTTTGGACTGGTTTATTTTTTAATGTACAGAAACAGCAGTGTCTGTGGGAATAATTACTAAGCACGCTCCCCAAGTACAGGTATAAATGTCAGCCCAGGAATACTCCCTAAATGAATGATTCAGTTTGTGTACCATATCTGCTGGCCACAGTGCTGAGCAGCATCTCCCAGCACGCTACTAGAGGAAAAAGAAAGTGCTTTCCTTTTCAAAGCAGAAAAAAGGAAAAATCTCATGGGTTTAGCTGGAGATGCTATTGCTCTTAGCAGGCCTGACCTGACTCACTGTATCTAGTTTTGAGCTACCTTGAAGAAATTCTGTACAGACAAAGAATGTTCTACTTTTCATAGACTTAGAATCCTGACCACAGGAACCAGTGAATGATTACCAGTGATGCGGAGTTTTAGGTTAATGAGAAGTATTAGCTACTAATTGATATCAGTATTGAGCAAATTCAGGACAATTCAAAGGAGTTCACCAACCTTTCCAAGCATGATCCTATCAATGGAGGTGGGGTTTGCTACTGCACTTTTACCAGAGGTGTGTGCCTATGTGAGTTTGCTCCAGAGCATGTAAACTTCCAAATTATTGTACCTTCGTTTCCATCCCTGTAACAGCTGTGTTGCAGCCTGACAGGCCAGGGATGTATATTACTTTCATGAACTCTATTGAAAATTTGACTAGTCTCCACGTCACAAGGGTACATTAGGATGTTCTGTTTCGCTCCATTTTCTGAAAATGAAATTAATTAGCAGCTGAAACATATTAAAAGATGTAGTGGATACCTATCACCTGACCCCTCATGGTATAGCCCAGAAGTAAAACCACCTAATTTATCGTGGAATAATTTCCTGAAATCCTGTAGTCATGCAAGAAGCAAAACATATTTGAACAATATAGTCCCCTGGTATTGATTAATATAATTTTACCTTGGTAACATTTGTACCTCGTTGGATGTAACAGTGTGTTTGTGCCAGGCAGCTACATTTAAGTAAGAAATAAATTTTAAGAGAACAAAGCGCCATGAATCTGCATGGTGTTTTGTCATTACAAACATTTAGCAAGAAATCTAACCTTTGAGTCTTTTTTCCTGGACTGTGATACTGCCCCCTAAGGGGAAAAGCAGCATCCTTTTCCCTTTTGTCATGGCTGTGAAAAGTCCTCTGCCCCAGCAGAGGTAGTGTTGCCACTGGGATAATGTATGTGCTGGGCCGCACACGGGCAGCTGTCACCACCAGCCGGAAAACTACCACAGATCTAATTAACACAGTAATGGGGTTTCCACTCTTATACTCTCTGAGTGACAGTTTAATAAGGAGCTCCACGGTGATCCTGTAAATCAAAACCAAACTTCATCTTAACAAGATACAGCTAAAGTGTTCCAAAATTTAATTCTGAGGAATTCAGTATGTAGTGTGTCTAGTGTATAACCATTAGCACTTATTTACATTAACTTATTTTATTAGATATATTTGAAAATCATTTCATGACTGTGTGTTAGCACTTTAAGAAAGGATCACGTCTTAATTAACTAAATTTCAGGTGAAAAGAATTCAATCTGTATCATTTATAAAATTGTCTAGTAACTTGAAACTCTTCCACTAATGTAGCTTTACATTGTAGCAAAACTTTTTGCTGTAGCAGCAAAAACTTTTAGCCCATCGGTATTCTTCAATTTGGTCTCAAATTAGTACTTTATATGTAAATTTAATATCTGTAAAACAGCTGTATTGGAATTAATTGGATCCTGTGCTTCAAATGAAATGACTTGAAAGTAAGACACAAAGTACAAGCTTGTTGATTTTGATAAGGTCCATTTATGGTTTTAAGTGAATTAGGACCCAATCCAATAAAGCAATTTTGAGCATACTTTGAAGTAGAGCAGGTGTTTAAAAGACTCATTGAATCATGATTTTAAGGGCACAGAGGATTAAAAATTATAGTTTGCTTTTAACAAATATTGAAATTATAATTCCTTGGTACTCTAATTCCAGGATAGAAAAACATTATAGTTTTCTCAGTCCGTGGTATCTTTGATATGTTTTATTTTTATTTTTCTTTCATGGAAAAGATGTTTAAATGCAGACTTATGGGAAATGTGAACCAAAGTAAATCGAACTGTCTCATTCCAATTCCAAAACCTCTAAAGAAATGGAAAGACATTACCAAAGGCATTTATGGTCAGGAAAAATAAAAATTAAATGCTTTTAAAAATTTGGATGTTGAACAGATTATTAATCCGTAGGAGTTTCTGAAATTTTCTCTATATATCTACACACACACAGACACAGGTTCACTGTGCTGAACAAGATGGTAACACAGGAAAAACAAAAGAATTGAGTATAAATAAGTGTATTGGGAAAGGATAAGAGAGTTACAGGGATGGTTATTTCAAAAGATTGAATTCTCAGCTATATCTGAGGCTCATATCAGGCCCTAAAATGGAAAAACAAAGATATTGAAATAAAAGTGCCAAAAAATACAGAACCAGCCACTGAAAAATCTCACAGAGAAATATTTCCTTCAAGTGTAAACCAGAGTAGGTAATATCATTTTGATCCTTTAAAACCTTTAAGGGAGTAATTATTACTGGAAATTTTAATAACAAACAGAAACAAGGACATAACTAGACCCTGACTGCCCTGCAAGTTCTTCCCATTAGTAACAAAGCTGTAGGCCACTCATAATGGAGAAAATCTATGTATTATTTCAACACAGAAGAAAGAATTCTGAGGCCACCAGATTAAAAGATATCTTGGGTATGGGTGAACATACCATTGTAACTTCATGACCCTTTACAGAGTGCACAAAAAAGACCAGAATGAAAACAACAGCTTTCAGAAAGGCAGACTTCAATGAAATCAGAGAACTAGAAGGAAAAAACTTTTAAATGGCTTATATTAGTAGAATGTATAAAAGAGATTAGTAATTTACAAGAATATCAGGGGCACTGAGCTGAGAAACTGTAATCTCATTGTCATTTTAATCACAAAGTGAAGAGCATAGAAAACAGACCCCAGGTCAAACTACTGAGACTGGGTGCAAAAACACAGCATTACAATTAAACTTTGGGTTAGAAAAACAAAGACAGAAAAGGAAAATCATGGAGAAAATTAATTCCAACAGAAACCAGTTACAAGTAAGTACTCTAGAAGCAAGATCTCATTAGTCTGCTCCTGTAGAGATTGAAAGTGATTGGCGTGTGATGCTGAAATTTTCTGAACATTTAATGACTTTTTCCACTCCTGCTAAAAATCTCATTTGCTATCATAGTTAATATCAGGCGTGAAGGATCAAGATTTCAGCCTTGTATAGCAAGGAACAAATTGATACTTGACTAAATCATTTGTTTTCAAACTGCCTTCATCTCTTTTTTTTTTTTTTTTTTTTTTTTNTTTTTTTTTTTTTTTTCCTCAAGGAACTGAAAGGATTCATAAATAAAAGCTCAGTGTTTGGTTGCATCTAAGAAGTTATGACAGATGGATATAAAAAAATAGCAAAAGGCAAAAGTGGTGCATTGCTTTATAAAGGAGGCTCTTGAAAATTGCAGATATCCTAACTCCTGCTGCTTAAAAAAACTTGGAGCCAATAAGAAAGAAATCTGTGAACACACTGAGTAAACAGAGGAATGAATAACCACCAGCCTTTATGTCTCTGGAATGAATCACGCCAAAGAAGCTTCATTTCCTCCTACAAAAGGTAGAGGTCTTATGCATATAGGAGGAACATCACATGTCAGATTGCAGGTGCCTTTCCAGGAAGAAATATAGAAAAACATTGTTTAGATAAAATTACCACACGTAATTAGAAAGCTCAGCAGTTTCCAGTCTCCAAAAGGTTTCTGCGGGATATAAAGCTATAAAATGTTTGCGTGAATGACTTAGAGGAGCGAACAGAAGGTATGCTTATTAAGTATGAAGGGCCAAAAAGGCAAGAAGATTGTAATTATTATCATAAAAGTCAAAGAAATATTGTCAGATTTTAGTTGGGATCAGAAAAAAAATGCTACTTTTCTAGTGCAAGTTGTTACATAGAGGCAGGAATAAGCAGGATAGGATGTTGACTGAAAAAATACCTGCAAAATGACCTGATTTATAAAGAGAACAAGGATGAGTAACCTTTTCGCTGTTGAAGAATGAGGGAGTGTAGAGAGGCAAAAAAGCAATTTCCATGCAGAAAATTTGTGCCTATGACATTTGAAGTAGATTTCTCTGATGTCTATGTTGCTGTGATAAGGTCTCAGCTGGAATCTTACGACCATCCTTAGATGCTACAGCAAAAAAAATCTTTGCTCAAATGAATACTGTTTGGGATGAGCAGAGATGTAGAAAGTATGACAGGTAAGTATCAAGAGTACTGGTTTTGTTTAACCTGGAGAAGGCAAAAGCAAAAGGAGATGTGCCTTTCTTCATGTATGTAAAAAAAGATTTAAAGAAGAAAAACAATTCTATTTCTCTGTGACAGATTGCAGTAAAATATTTGGTTTAATTTACAAGCTGCGATTAAAAAATGCTTATAAAAGTATTACGAATGCAGGAATACATTGACTAAAGTGGTTGTTACAGTCTCTATCACTGGAGGTCAGACCAGCTTCTACATCAATTGATAAAAATGGGGTGGGAGTCTCCACACCTACCTGTCTAGGCTATTTGGATTCCACTTTCTGCACTCAACAAAATATAATGGACAAATTTAATTACCAGTTAATCTGGTCTGTTGTAGACCTTTACTTCAGGATAGGATTAATATCTCCCCAGGATTGTTTTACTGATGCTTAGGAGATTGTAGACAATGAGACAGATGCAAACATCTGTGCTCCAAATACCAAGAAATGGTGAATTCCTCTTCAGATTTTTACAAGGCTTGTCAGTTTGCATGACTGGTACATCCACCATGCAGGTCCAGGAAGGTACTAGGAGTATTAATGAAGAATTAAGCCTACAGGCATGCTCTGGCTCTGTATCATGGTGTTCTGTATCATCCCATCATGGAACATTACTGCAGCCAGAAAGGGGAGAGCATATGCCTTTGCTCAGCTTTTGCTCTCATTTGTAGTCCAAGATTTGAAATTATTACTAGTGTAGACATTACACATATATGACTGAGTCCATAATAAGTCAGAGTTCTATGCCTAAAATGAGAAAGAAGAAATGCAATGGAAAAAATAAAATCTACTCTGTTTATCTGTGTGTCTGACTTTCTTTTTTCTTTTTCTTTTTCTTTCTTTCTTTCTTTCTTTCTTTCTTTCTTTCTTTCTTTCTTTCTTTCTTTCTTTCTTTCTTTCTTTCTTTTTCTTTCCATTTGGTTTACCTAGGCCTTAATAATCCCTTTTGTATCAAAAAAGATAGAGATTAAAAACTCACTTTTTTTTGCCTTTTGCAGTTTTCTAACAAAAAAAAATCTAATTACTTCATTTTCTATAACTGTACTTCAGTAAGTTTTAAATACATTCATGTTCTTACTTCTTGTCACTTTATATTACTGAAGTTTGATTGAACATTGGTGTATTGGACTTCAGTAGACTAGAACTCTTGGCATATATTAGAAAATTCAAGATAATTTAAAAAAGATTGTTATTCAAATGTTCAGGCTTTTCATGGACTTCTTATTACCTCTTATCAAGAATTTAATGTTTTATTTAAGGTCCCCCTCCAAATATCCCTTAAATTATAGGGCTTATTCTTTTGATTTGTGCAAATAATTCTCATTAGCACTAGCGGCAATTACATGTACACATCAAAGGAATCAAATTTTTATTTGCCTAACAAAATTAGAGAAGCTGTTTAGAAATGTAAGCTTAGGAGTGTATCTTGACTGTGTTTTTCTCTCCTCAATGTGGCTATAAGACTTCCCTTACTTTCTGTCATCTTCGTATTTAAGGGCAGTTTAAAAGGCTGTCATTCAGAGGAATAGAATAAAATGCTATTCACATATATATACACTAACATTCCTCAGCTCTCCTGAGAGATACTAACAGCTCTAAACTGCCCAAGGGTACGTAGGGCACAAATGGGTTGTGGCTAGAAATTAAGCTATGTCTGTCACCAACACTGCAATCCAAGTCCTAAATTTGGGATTTGCAGAGATGTGAGGTAGCTGGACTGCAGAAATCCACAGAGTCAAGCTGTGCATTCTTGCTTGAATCCCTATGTAAGTTAAAAACTTTAGGGTCTTAGCTTCATTTGTACTTTTACATATCTCCTCGTGGTTGACTTCCAGTGTAAGTTAGGGACAGTGCTTCTGCATGTTGCTTTGACACGTGCTGGTGACACAACTCTTTTTTCCTGTTTCTCTCCACTTCATGCTTATAGGCGCCCACAATGGAAGACATTCATGCCCCTACTCTAGGCACCTACATTTGGTGTAGTTTTTGGTGTAGTTCAGCGTGCAGAAAGTTAGAGGTCTCGTTTTCTAAGCCATCAGTGGAATAATTAAGCTAGCTGTGACAAATTTTGCCCTGAGGTAGACGGCAGGAGCACAGTGTATAGTCAGTGCCCGCAAAGCTACAATACCTCAGTTAGATGCCTGAAGGTGTGGGGTAATTGTATCATTGCTCCCAGGTTGTTGTCTCTTAATGAAATTCCACCTCTAGAAATTAGCCATAGCATGCTCTGAATTTCAACCCCAAGACAGTTCTTATGCCTTCCAGCTGGAGAGTAGCTCTGAAAGTCTGGGCAGCTAATAGACTCTCAAAATACGAGATTGATCTTGGCAACACTTGTGCAGCTGTTTATGGCCTATAACCTGTGGTGATAGTAAGAGCCTCTGTATCAAACCTCTGAGCTGAATCACAATCAGCTACTCTAACACAACTGTTCTGTCTTTATAGTGACCTAATTTCCTTTTGTATAAAATATATATTGAATTAAAGTATATTATAATATCCTTTAAAACAAATAATGGAAAAAATACTATAGTCCTTGCTAAGTGGTAATTATTATAACTCTTGTCATTGAAAAAATGTATCTTTTTATTTCTTTAGTCTGAACTCTTTTACACTAATTTGCAACAATGGGACATCTACTCTCCACTATCAAATTCCTGTTTCCTCACTAGTCATGTATGAGAGGTTATCCAATAACACATCAATATTTGCTAAGATTTCACAATCAATGAATGACACCTCAAATTCTCAAGCATCTTTCCAGTCTGTCAGCTGTTCTTGTGGCTTGTCCATGAAATCTTCTGTTTCCCAGTGACCTCTTTAATCGGTACATTCTGCCTATATAAAGAATTCCTATGTGAGACGGAAACACTGTCAAATACAGGTACTCTGACTGCCTCTACCTCCACAAATTGTACGTGCATTCATACTATTAAAACTTCTTTTCAATGATCCTTTCTCCCCCCTCAAAATTTAACCATTATGAGAAAACTACTGAGAATAGTCTCGGGCTCCTTCCTCACCAGGGAAGGTTGAGGAAAATAGAGGCAAAGCATATGAAATATTTTAAGAGTTACTCCTTTGGTCTGATTACTCCAGAAGCATCACCTGTTCAGATAGGCATCCTGTATGCATCAGGCTAACAATGTCCTACAACCAATACAAGACTTCAGCCTTAGTCTGTATCCACAGCTTGCTGCTTTTTTTGTGTGTTTGTTTGTTTTGTTGCTGTTGTTGTTGTTTTTCTCCATAGATAATTTGGCTTATTTTCACCAATAGGAAGGTATAAAGCTGGTTTGACAAGATCTGTTTTCCATAAACTTATGCCTACTGGCACTAACTACATTACTTTCCTTTTAAATCTTTATTAATAAATTCTTATTATCGGTTTGTCCACACTTTACTTCAGGGTTTATGATAAGCTGACAGACATAATTAGTTTGATCAACCCAATTGTGTTTTTTCAATATTGACTGTTCCATGAGCTATTGAAAATCAACATTAGGTAATGGTAATGAGGGATTCTTCCTGAAGTACGCAAGTGGAAGTTTTCCAATTATACTAGAAATCCTCATGTAAATATATCTAGCTCTTGTAATTGTTGTTAAAACCTCTCAAAGTCACTGATGCCATAGAAAATTCTTCATCATATGGTACGAATGAAGTACTCTTTAAACATAATATCTATTTCTGAATACTTTAGCCTGTCATGTAGTTGAAATGAAAAGGTAGAGTTTCCCAAATCTCACTGATCAGCCAGATTTGATCTATCAGATGAACCCCCTAATCAAGCAAAAGCATGATCAATGTACCTCACTCCAGTTTGTTTTTTTTCATGCTCTTTGAAATATATTTTATCATTTAATCTGTCTGTAGATGTCCTTATGCTTTTCTAGAAAGTTTATCGGTTTCCTGAGCTAATAGCTTTAGTTTATTGATATAAACACCCTCTTCCTTTTGTTTGTATTTCTCCTTTAAATTTTATTATAGCTGGTTTTGCTTCCAGTTTAGTCTTGCTATACTGTGATATTATTGGATGTCTGTTAAAGTGTTCTAAACGCAATTAAAATTTTAATCTTTAGTTATATCCCTCAAATGATTTAATTCAGTATTTATCCTTTATTGAAACTTGCCTTTTGAAAGGAAGACGAAAATTTTTAATTTTATATTTCTTTCCATATAACAAAACAAAACATATTATGACCTCTTGTACCTCAGCATCAGCTCATTATGGGGTCTACTGAAGGACTTTTCCTACTCCAGATGCCACTTTGTGATTAAACTCTTGTTTTCCAGATATTACATAAAAGGTTTCTGAAAATCCCGAAGGTTGAGTGTTGGTGTAAGTGCACATCAAGCAAACTGAAGCTCCTCGCAATGACATTTAATATAGGAATTTTACAAATAAATCCTCAGATTTAAAGTTGTGTTAAGCTTTTTGTCTGTTATTTATTTGTTTTTAAAATAAATTGGATTATTTCAAAATAGGCCCAAAAGAGAATATAAAACCTGTTTTAGTGTGTGTAATTTTATTTTCCAATTTTCTATTATGAGGACATCTACCAGAGAAGTTAAAACTCATCCAGCCGCCAACTTCAAGAAAGTGAATTTTCCAATGTACCCATTCATAATGTATTTATGATCTTGAAGTCACAGTAATTCTTCTTATTGTAAAGTAAAACTTTTCTTTTATTTTAAATGAAAGGGGATTATTCTCATATTGAGACATTAACTAATGGTTTCAATTGATATTATGAGTTAATTAAAAACTTTACCTGTTGAACAGAGAGAGGCATACAATAAGAGCCCAGTTCTCACAGTAAAACTCCAATTATTTTCCAGATGAAAAGAATATTTAAAGGTTATTATGTTCTCCACAATCAAGGAAAAGTAAAAATTATAGTCTATAATGGAGATGGCAAAGAATTTATCTTACAAAGGGAGCGTAAAACTTTCCTCCTGATCAGGCAGATACACAGACTATACTGGTTGGGCTTCTTGGCTGCCTCCCATGTTGAGCCTCCCGCTTTACCCAGTAAAAAGGCACCATTTTAAGATAGATGAATGTTCTGTCCTTGGTTGGAAACTGGTGTAAAAAAAAAAGTCAGTGGATAATTGCCCTCATTTCATTTACCGTACTTCTGTAATGGGAACAGGCAGAATTATGTCCCAGCCTGGTGAAGTTCTAGGAAGGTGTGCTGGGATGCCCATGGTGAGGAAGCTTCCATGGGGAAGGAGTAATGTCCACCTTCAGGTTATGCCCAGAAAAAGTGGAGGGTGAATTCAGATGCCAGCAGAAGCAACAGTCTGCTGTGGTTCTGCTTGGGGAGCTCTGCTGATGCCCACCAGAAATTACCAGCAGGGCTTTGCCCTGGTTTGATGGTGGTAAATGCAGACAGATGGCTTCACTTGTTCTGTCAACACTGTGCCTAATCTATTTGCTTTTAAAGGCAGCAGCACTTTTTCTCTGAGAAAGAACAACTTCTATCAGCATGTATGGATCCCATAATTACAAGTATGATCATCTTTTTGAGGGAAAGTGTGAACTAGAGATCCATTAGTGAAGAGTGTGTTTTGGGTACACACTTTTTATTTTCTCTCTAAACCATGCAAGTGTGAATAATTCTGTGCAACGTCATCAGAAATGTAAGTAATTCTGTAATAGCAAAACCATGCACTGCAGTAACAGAGGAAATCTTTAAGGATTTTTTTCCAAATTGGTTATTTTTACACCACTCATCAATGAGAAAAATTGACTGCATGGGGAAAAGTTTGAAAGTTAAAAATCGTTTGGGTATGCAAGCAGGAGACTAGAGGGTTATAAAAAGCTACAATACATTAAGTTTGCAATTGTATATAAAGAAGTTACATCAGAATATGTTTGCAAGTGTCAGAAAGTTTATATTAAGTAATTTGCTTTATTAATCTTTGGCACTGTCTTGCCATCTACTAATCCTGCACATCTGCAATCCTGTCTTTCATGGGCATCTGTGGATACCAGTTTACAGGACCAACAAGGGTGATAGAAACCTGCAGGTGCAATTTATCCCTGCTCAAACAGCAGTAACAAGACAAAAGCATGCAATAATGTGATCAGCAGGAGTGAACTGAAAACCTCACCCCCAGCAAGAGTGTCACTTGCTCGTCTGTCAGGGGTTGTTCTTCTGCAGATGGAGCTGGTGTGGGGTCGTGCTGGGGACATCTGCCATCAAACAACTCCCTCCTGCATCTGCAGCTTGAGCGGCCAGCATGGAAAAAGAACTTCCCCATGGGCTTCCATCTGCAAAGCAATGGCCACTCAGCACTAATATTACCTGTTCTAGATTCTTCTTCAGGGCTACCAACATTTAGAACAAAGAAGGAGAGAAAGTACCAATAGGTTAATTAATTTGTCACTTTTTTTTTTTTTTTTTTT
>WBMY01002309.1:42220-59105 GCA_013397315.1 Donacobius atricapilla | reverse complement strand
TTTTTTTTTTTTTTTTGAAAAGTGAGTTAGCGTTATAGCTGTCAGGTTTTAAGATTAAAGGCTGAGTTTGGAGTCTTTGTTACCCACCTCCAGGTATTCTCACTGTGTTCCAGCCAGTACTAAGTGACTCTGAGAGATGCACCAATCCTGCTCATTTTCAGGATTAGAGCCGCTCCTAAAATGCTGGCTCCCTGAAAACTTTGTCAGAGTTAGCTCAAAGAGCTCAAACACTTTCACTTGTCTACTAGACAGTACAGAAGACACATGCCATATATCACTGACAATATGTCAATAGCCTTTATTCCTCTGTCTCCAGCTCTAGATGGATTAGGAAAAGGGAATCATAAATTGAATTCTTCTTTTCAAACATGTAGGATAAATAAAGTAAATCTATAGCTTCAAAAGTATTTGTCTATTGCTTTTAAAATATTTTTTAGATGCCTATAAACCAGAACTGCAGAATGAAAATGAGTATTTCTGCAAATTTCACACTAATAATTGTGGAAAAAGTCTTCAATAACCATAGAGATTTGGTTATGTTCAGAAAAAGACATCAGCAAGGGGAAATTATTTCCAATTTTTCTTGCAGATATCTTATGAATAACAAAAAAAGACAATTTAGTTACCTTTTATTTTCTGTAAAGCGATAAATGTGATATTTTAGATTAGAAATGAATGGATTAGAAAAAAATATGATGAACGTATTTGCAAGGGTTTTAAATGTTTTTTTCCAGTCATTTCCATTATAACTGTGGATTCTTCATAAGCAATAAAACTTCGAAAATTCCCAGGGCCATACTTCTTACTGAAAAATAGTTGTCTTCATAGCACCAGAAATTAAAAGAGGTACAAATAAAAACAGGATAATAAAGATTCTTCTAGTTGGATTCTGGGAGTTGCTGTTAAGGGTACTAATGATATGTGCCTGAAGAATCATCTGCAGTGATGAAGTTGCAATAATGTCTAATTCATTTATGAGAGAACAGAGTAAACATACTGATATGAAATTGAAACCTGTTTACTACAGAAATCTGAGAACTATAATCATTACACAAAGTTTAAAAGGAGTCAGTTGCACCTAATGACATTTAAAAAGTTTATTTGCTAATATCTCTGTAGGAAAATAATTATTATATTTGAATTCCACTGAAGAACGAAAAATATGGTATAATCTTTTCATTTCTATTGCTCATTATCCTCATGCATGCTTTTTAACCCCTTCACTTCAAATGTCCTTCAGGAAAGCAGTATTTGAACAACCATGAAATCCAGGAATTACACACGAAGACATTTATTGCCAGGTATGAAGTATGATTTTTGACAAAAAAAATGGCACTTATATTAATAACATGTACAGACCCATCAGCAGTACATCTTCTATTTCAGTCAGACATGTTACTGTGTCTGTTGCATGTGGTGGGATAAAGTGTAGTGACCATGCTATAGTCATTAAGCAGAATATGGAATACTCCTAATATAAAACTTTGGATTATGTCTCAGACTACAATTTTGAATTAATTTTCAAATTCCTGGCCTTGATGTTTTGTGATGAGGATACTTTTTCTATACTTTGAAATGATCTTCCTTACTGACATAGAAACCTAGCTCCTCTTTTTAAGGGAGTGCGACACGGAGTCCTCCATTGCTGTGATACTATCTGCACAACACTTCAGAACTGAAAATATTTTCTTCTCTAGAACATAAATTTAAGTTTCATAAAAAAAATTAAACAACAACTAATAATGCCCTGAACTTCAAAACTATCAGGTGAGTTACTTTACCAACAGTGGAAAAGCTAACCACCAAATTAAAGACACTGAAAACAGTCTTTATTAATGTCTATCACATTACAAAAACTGGCATAAGAGTTGATGTATGTAGTGGAAATGAAAACCAGGAGAGAAATCTTGTGGCTTTTGCCACAGTTATAAGCAGGTACGATTATAAATTTGAAGTGAATTGAAAATGAACAGAAGAAAGACTCAGATGCAGAAAGACAGGCCACTGTTAAAACTAAATCAGAGCGTGATCTCTCCTGTGTCTTGATGAACACAGCTACCACTGAGAATTTTGGCAATGAACTTTGTGAGAAAGGAAAAACTCCTAATCTAATTCTCAGTTCAGGTGAAACTGTTGAGTCCAGCTGTTAAACACAGATTCAGAGTGACATCAAAATTCAAGATTCTGAATACTGATGAATGCTGGAGTATTTGATTCTGTGATTTATCCAAGCAAAATAATCTAAGGAATTCCATTTTTATAATGCATTTAGAATTTCACAAATCAATTTTTTTTAAGAATTTATTGGAGGTATTGTGGGACAGAGGTAAACGCCTAAGACTTACCTTAAGTCTAAATTTCATGACCACAGACTGCTTTGAGGAGCTATTCATATTCCCATGCAGCTTGTCAGATTCAGGTTTTTTTACCTTAAATACTCATGGATATACAGGATCTGTCCAATTGCCTCTTTTCCTGACATTACTTTGTCTTTAATTTCATTCTCTACCTCCTATTCTCATTCAATTTTGACTATCACTTTCTTACATATTCTCACATATGGATAGTACACAGCTGCATTTAGTGTAACACAGGAAATTCAGGTGAAGTTCTGTAGCTGACAATTCCTCAAGTCTCTGATTTTGTTTATAAGGTAAATGTAAAAAATTGAAAATTAATTTATGCTACATTCAGAACTGCATATGACAATAGCAGGGGCATAGCTTTTATGGGAACAGTCTGTTTAATTAAGCTTTCAAGTAACAATGGAAATCAATTTGAAATATGTACTGCCTTTTTATACCATTTGACTAAATTTTTATCATAATTTCTCATAATTCCAGGCCATACTTTTCTTATCCTCCTAAAGACCTCTAGTTGAGTTACCAGTTAAGGAATGAGTTGAAAAACACAAAAGAACATCTTTGTTTTAATAAATGTCAAATGATACAAACTCAAAACTTGCAGAGTTAAGTTCAATAGAGAAAGTAGTTCTTAGTATATGTCAAGGGCATGAGACATTCATGACAAGACAGTCACAAATCTATTAGGGAGGTCAAACACAACAATTTAAATCCTGCTCCCTGAGATCAGAAAGACTTGTGATATGAAAATTTATTGTATCCACTTCTATTTATTTTATTATTATTAGTTATTAAGTGAAATAATACTGAAACATAAGATGATTATATATGCTTAAATCTGTTCTGTTCTAATTCTTGTAAGTACAACCCTCCAATAATTCAAGTACTTAAATTCAGAATTCCAATTGGACCAACCAACTAAAGAGTAAAGTTTAATCTATTATTTCATAGGGATTTGTGGTCAGATTATAATCTATATATTTCCATATATAACCAATCATTATGCTGTTGTATCAACTAAAACGTTAAAGTTTTGTATATCAAACTCAAAGGCTATGGATTTGAAAATCTAGAGGAAGATGCTTTAATTCTATACAAACCTTATCTGCTAATACTACAAGAGAGAATTTCAAATGGAAATTTTCTGAGTCCAAGGTCTAATTTGAGGATGTAAAGTTGACACTTTTTCCTCACTTCCAAATCTATAGAAGTGTCTTTTTAGTGAAAACAGTAGAAAATAATATAGCAATCTAATCTGATTACAAAAATTTTCCAATTGCATTAAAAATTGTTTAAGAGAAGACCTTATCTGGTCATGATGGTTTGGACAAAGACAGCGAAAGATGAAAGACATTTAAGAATGCTCTTTCCACAGAGACAGTTAAAATGTAGCTGCAAAAAAACCCCCAAAATTGAGTGAATCCACTTGGTGACACATTCCTAAATGTGTGAGATTTCCAGACTAATCAACTGCAGCTGGCTATGATTAACCAGCCTTTAATAATAACAAAATACATTGCATTGCAAACTGTCTTTTTAGCTTCATACATCCTAAACTGACAGTAACAATTTTTGAGGTTTAATTGTGATCATAATTATAGTGAACAGTATAATGAATGCACAATACATCATTTGATGACAATTCCTTTGTAACAACGCCTAACAGCCCGAGTTCAGGAAAAGCAAAAAGCCTTGATTGTCATTGTTCTGTTGCACCTGTAGAGCTCTAATACTTTAAAAAATATTCCTTAACAAATTACCTTATTAAAACCTGTATATTAGTTGCCAGTACAAGATATAATTTTATTGCAATAAAGCAGTAAGCAGAGAGCTGAGGCTTTTATAATTGAAAATGAGCTGGAGATATATAAAGAACATGTCGTTACTAACTCTTCTAATGAATCTAGACTAGCAATTGACATTTCTTTCATATACAAGCTGCAGTCTGTCACCGTGTGTGCTTACTATGGCTTTTAACTACTACAAAGATCAGCGACTGAACCATTGAGATTTCATCACAGTTCCTAGATCTGCAGGGCAGTGACAAGGTTTCTGGAAGTGCTTCACCTCCTTTGTGTTTAATTTATCTACATGGACCCAGAAGCAAATAATAACTCTAGACTTTATAAAAGTCCTTCTTTGCCTATTTGTTGCTTCTCTCCTGGGGTGACATATGGGAAAGAAGCACAAAGGAGATAGGAATATTTCTTGAGGGATGTCCATTCTCAGCCAAGGAATCTTAAAAAAATTTAAGTCCATGCTTTAAGTACTTTGCATTGCCATAACTTCCCTGTCCCTGAAACATAAAGACAAGAATAAAAGGCAGCATAATTCAGGCATTTATGAAAGACTGATCAGACAGCTCTGAGATTCTTGATTAGCTTTGTGTTAAATGACAAAGAAGGCCTGGGCTGTCACCTGGTTGAGGGAGGTGCTTATTCCCTCTACTCAGCACTGGAGAGGCCACCGCTGGAATGATGTGCTCAGTTTGGGCTCCTCAGCATAAGAGAGATATGAAGCTACAGGAAAGATCCAATGAAGGGCTGTGAATGTGATTAAGAGACTGGAAAATCTCTCCTGTAAGGAAAGAGTGAGAGAGATGGGGCTTTTCAGTCTGGAGAGGAGAAGTCTCAAAGGAAACCTTGTCATATATACAAACACCTGAAGTGAAGTAGTAAATAGAACTTTCCAGTGAAGCCCAATGGCAGAATAAAAGGGCAAAAACTGAAATATAGAGGCTCCATTTGACTTTCAGGAAACCCAGCTGCTAAGAGGGTGACTGGACACTAGCACAAGTTGCCCAGAGAGATTGCGGAGGTCTCCACCCTTGAAGACATTCTAAAGTTGTCTGGACATGGTCATGGGCCACCAGACCTAGGTCACCCTGCTTGAGCAGAGGGGTTGGAAAATGTGAACTTGAGGGGTCCCATCCAACCTCAAACATAGTCTGAGGCAGGCATAGGCCAACACTTAGTTTGTACAGCAATTTCTGCCAAAGCCAACCTGCAGCATCATATCAACTTCCTCTCACACGAAGATATCAAAAGGATTTGTGGAATCCATCAGAAAGGCATTAAAGAGTATTATCCTCTCTATTCTATTAGTCTCTCAAGCAGCTGGTTGTATCTAATACAAATAGAATAGGTATTATGCTATTAAGACATCTCTTTTTCTGCATTAAACACACTGTGCATGCATGTAATTTAGTAAAATAAAAGTAATTTCCTTGCACAGGATGAGATTAGACTGCTTATTTTTCCTTTTTAATATCAACAGAACAAAGGCTCTTCAAAAAACAGATGGAAATCGACATAAAACCACTATAATCACTACTCATTTTGCAAGAAAAGAAGAGGTACTGCAAAGCAACCCATAAACCTTAGAAATTTCTATAGCACCTGTGTAATGTATAAGAAAAGGGACATGAATATTCAATAAAATTGTTTCCTAAGATTTATATAAAAAAAAAATAATCTCTCTCCTCTCAAGCTGCTTGTATCCATGTGTGGTAACAAGTGATTTAAATCAACATCAACAACCTTAAAGCAAATATAAGCTTTTATGTATTTCACATTACTATGAACAAGAAAACAACAATTTTCTCTTTGTTGCAGAGGTTTTTCTGGAGCAGCATTAGGGAAATTTCCCTGGCTGCATACCTTGAAACAGCTACCACCCAAGCATCTGGCTACATGCTGGTGACCCAGAGAGGCCCTGAGAGGAGCTGCAGGGTGTCTTTGCTGTGAGACCTGCATCTACCTCTCTTCATTTCACTTAAGTGAAAACTCCTCCCTGGCTTAGGCGCCTCTGGTGTATTCATCTTTAGTGGAGGCAGCTGTGTACTGAGAAGCCAGGTCAGTAATTACTGCAAAATGGGGAAGCTCATTTGAGCCATGCTGATTTCTGAGCAGGATCTCTGCTGGTTGCTTTTTTCCCACCCAGTCAATTCTCATCTCTTTTTTTTTTGTTTTTACCTTAGGCTCAGCTTCTGATTGATTGATCTGTTGCCCATCGCTTTCCTGGAAGGAAAACATATCCCAGAAAACATTCCAGCATTGCTACCCAAAATGAAACAATTTAAATTACTTTTTGAATGATACACTTGTCTGCCCTGGTGTCCTTTTTTAAGCACCAAAGAAATGGCTATTAGGTTTCTCTCTTTGTTTTCCTGAGTTGTAAGGAAAGCAAACAGGCACAATCTAATACATAAACAACCTCAGAGCAGTACTATAGCAGGAATTTATGTTTCTGTAGGTGTTTTCTAGGTCTGGTAAATTCAGGGTAGTTTGCCCCTTGCTCTGAAAACCTACCTGCATTTTTATAGGGCCAGTCGATGAAGTCCTTTGGCTGATTCTTTTCAAGTTAGAGGTGTGATGTAAATTAATCTTCAAGCTGTCTTTGCTGTAACTTTGCTTATCCATGCCCTCTGTTCTGTCTTTTTCTGACTTCTTCAGTCTTGGCTTCTTGCCTTTTTGGCTCACCTACCTTAAAGTTTTAAGTGACACAAGGGCTTTTGTTTTTGTTTTTGGAGGGTTTTTTTGCCTGAAGGTGCCCTATACTTCTATTCTATATATTCCAAAACAAGTCTGTTAGTACCTAATGTTTTCTATGTGGCATAATTTTGGGGTATAATTGGGTAACTATAATTTTATAATGGGTAAATATGACAATTAATTTTATATTACAAATTAATAAAATGAATGAATCTGTTGATTGATTACTTGGAAGGTAAGAAAAACCAAACCACAACCATCCTCCCCCTTCAGCCAAGAATTTAAGAGGTAAATATACATAGGGTTTAGCAAAGATTTTATTCCGCAGATACCCTGATCTTAAGGAGGGGTAATTTTGCTTAAAGATAGGCAATTTATAACTTTAAATGGTACTTATTTTTTTCTGCATTTTTTTTCTCCTGAATATAGACAGATAAAAATGGGCATTTAGTTGAAAGCTGTTGTCTACAAATCCTGCATCATTAAAGGAAAGAGGGCGGCATTTCTAAACCGGCATACTCATTGCTATCTGGGGAGCTCTCAGTGCCAGATCAATCCCTCCAAGAGTTGCTTTCCCCTGGTTGTTCATGTAGGAAGCATAGATGGGATGATTCATTTGGCCTCTCTTGCCTGACTCACAGACCCCAATGATTCCTGTGCAAAGTACATACAATTTTTGGGTGAAAACTGAAATATCTGGGGAGGGTTTTTTGGTTTACTGTAATGTGCATAACATTTAATGTTTAACCTCGTGCTCAATCTGAGTCCAAATATTTAAAGTCAAGGTTTTTTTATAAATAGAGCAAAAAGGAATGGAAAAATTAAAAGGATAAAGCTTGCTATGCAATTTTATAACATCTGTGCTACAACTAATTGATCTTTATAATCTCTAAATCCATATATCAGTGCATAAGAGCAGTAAGGATGTTTATCAAATGACTAAATGAAAAATCAGACTAATCATATTTGTCAGTATGGCATAGCTAGAACACCTGAATTTGCAGCATTTGGAGTTTGTTTCCTTTAACCACCAGAGTTTTCTTCTACTAAGACAGAAAACTAAGATATGAAAGACAACTTTGAAACAATCATCTGTGACATACCATCAAAAAAGATCATAATTTGCATTTGCTTCTGAAATAGTCCCGCGTGCATTAATCACTTGGAGTCTTTGGCAAGGGTTCCTCATATCTGTGCTTCATCGAAGATCAGTTCCTGGCAGCTCTGTCTAACTAGGTTTACAGAAATAGCTGACTTGAAAAGAAAAACCCTACAATTTAGAAGAAATAGTGAAGAGAATCTGTATTCCTGCTATTTCCCCCTCATCCCATATATTTTCTTAGACTTTACTTTTACAACTTCCTTAAAATTTAATTTTCAATGGGAAGAGTTAGAAATTGATGTAGAAAATATTTGTTACTGATTTTCATCTGTATTGCTGTGGGTTATTATTGTTCTCAGTCTTACATATGGTTAGTGGCTAGTGGCATTGCCACTCCAGTCTCAGTCTGTCAGGCAATGGAAATGAGCCAGATCATTTATAGCTTCATCTGTGGTAGAGAAAGTAAGAGGCAAAGCAGTGTTCAAGAAGACAAGTCCAGGCTCAGTTTTGAAGCGATACCTATTTATCACTTCAAGAAATGATCTGAAACAAGTAGAATATATGCACAAGCAGGCATAATGTAGATCAACTCTGAAGAGAAACAGTAACACACGGCATGATGTTATTGCAAAAGAGCAGATCCTCTCAGAGGTTTTCACTCAGGTAAATTTGTCAGATAGGTTTGAAGGAAATCATATGGGGAGCTGTGTCTTGTGTGTTCACAGGTGCCACACACTATCAGGTGGGCTACATATGGCTAGTGAAGGCCACTCATTTATATACCCAACCCAGCCAAGTAGTGACATCTCCACCACTACCTTCACCTCATTCCCTATAAGGATTTTGTAATTTACCTCTTAATGTGCTTTCTGATAGACAGGTCGCTCCACCAGGAAAACCAGGTGTAGCAAACCATTTGTCTGGGTGTGTCTGCTAACGTACTATTAGAAGACAAGAATAGACAATGGAATTATTTAGCTCATTTTATCTTCCCAGCAATCAGTAGGAAGATTTCTAGAAATTTCCTGACCTAGAATTTGAATTCAAGTCATCATATGCAATAGCCACAGCTGAAACTTTCTTACACTTGATATGTTTAAAAACTTCGTGTGAAAATGGTCTCTCTTGTGGGAAAAGAAGGGTATTCTTTTGATTTCAGTCTGGTACCCAATTATTATTTTGTAAATGCACAGTTTACAAAAACAATAAATATTCAATTTTACCTACATTTACCATAGCATTCACAACTGTATAATTTCTTACATCTCCCTCCACCTAATCTTCTTTTTCAAGCAGCCGTTTCAAATGAATCATCCTTGACATATAAGCGTTCCCACCCCAAAACAATGTGTTAATCTTATTACTCATAGTTGTACTTTTTTCCTGTTTTACTATATATATTGGTTTTGAGAAATTTCTGTGGAAAAATGAAAGCATGAAATCTATAGATTTTTATTGGTAGAAAGAGCAGCCTCCAAGAAACAGCATCCATGGAAGCAATTTTCTGTTGCCAGATATTGATCATACTTGAGGTAACCAGAGCATTTTTTCAAATAACTATTAGAACTAAGACTGTAAGAGACACATGATTTCCTGGAGAAGTGGTTAAATATTTCAATGCAACATTTAAGTTAATTCAAAATTATGAATTACTTAATCTACTTGAGGTTGTCTTTATACTTAAGTGATCTCTACCCTTGAAAAAATCTGTTTAAAGAGAGAGTATTTGAAATTAAAATTTTCTGACAGCTCCAGTGACCAGTTTTCCAAAGAACAACATTAGTATTAGTACTGATTAATCTTGCACAGAACTTCTCTGGAAGTAACAGTCACTTTTTTCCATTTTCTCAGCCTGCAGTTATCTAGATGAGAAACAAGCTAGGAGTTAGTCTTTGTTTCGGGAAATACAAGGCAATCACATATGAAAACAGCCGGCACATATGTATATAGAGTAACAAAGGAAGAGTAATACAGAAATACTCTAAATGTGACAATACCCGTCTAGGTATTTACTCTGACAAAATACAGACTCATAAAAAATAAAAATAATTATTCTTTGGGATTAATTTTGCACACATCTTCTTGACTTCTGAGAAGAAAAAAACATAAAAGTCAAATAGAAATGGAGAAAAGAGGGGTTTGTAAAAAATAAAGGAAAACCACTAAGTTCTTCTTGGATGTTTATGACAACACAATGAAATTTGAGAAATATTTCCCTCTGGCAAACACATATTCTTCTGTTCTGTAAGTTCACTCTTTACTACTACAACAATAAATATGTATATTGGAGTAGACTACTTGCAAAGAATAGAATTTCTATCAGATTCCTCTTTACTTCTTTTTAAATTTAATGTTCTCTCCTTGTAATTAAAAAGTAATTCATTCACATCCATTTTTTGTCAGTATTTGTGACCTCATGAATAACTGTTTTTCAGGTGTTAAGAAATCAGATTAGAGAAAATCAGTTTTTCAAGTGAGTCAGCCCTGACAAAGGGCTAAAATTTATAATTGATATGTATGAAGCAAAGTAATAAAATAGGACCCAATAGCATTTTCACTGTTTGTCTAATTTCCTGAAGTCAGTCCTCTGGAACAAGAGCTTCATAGTTGATATTCTTTTTCTCATTTCCATATTATCAATATGCTTTTTTATTTTGCTATAACTGAAGAGAAAAACCTTTTATGTTCTGTTCTGTCTCACTTTAACCACTAAGGCTATTTCATTTCATTTGCATAGGAACATGAGTCAAGGATATGGAAATTTTTGCATCTAGCTATTCCTGATTGAACACCAAATTCTTAAATATCACTAAACGATGTGTTACTTTATTAACAGATCTTTAGATTCTTAATTCATATTGAGAATATAAAGCTTATAACAGCTTCATATTATCACAGCACTGCTTACTTGGCTTTTTTGGAATAAGAATATTTTTTAGAAAAAAATTGGTTTACTGAAAATCAATCATAGAAAGACCGTATATGATCCCTCAACCTGACTTGTCTTAACCTTGGTCCTGGTATTCAACCCTGCAGTTCTATGGAGTCCAGTAGCTTGCGATTTGATTGATACAATCATTCCTTTTGAGTGAATGATCCCTCAGAGTTTAGCTGAAGTTCACATAAACTGCCATGACTAGTGTACAGAACTCACCTGTTTCCTTGGTGACTAAAGCGATCCATTCTTCATTACATGAAGACAAAATCCTAATATGCTTAGAAATGTATACGAATGTCCCATATGACCTGTAGATTTTCCTTGTTTCTAAGAAACATAATTTCCTTGTAAAATCTTTCTTCTCAGTACCATACAATGTTTTTACCTTTATCAGAACAAGGACATATATATGCATATATATTTATATCTATATCAATCTCTTATATGTATTTTTATATGTATATCTATAATACTTTGTGTAACTTGTGAATACAAAGGACAAAGCAAAACAGAAAATAAAGCAGAGATAGAAAAAGACACAGGAATTTTTAAGACATACTATTAAAGCCTAAGGGACTGAAAAGAATTTTATAATTGACTATCAAAATGGTTTACAGATTAAATGCAGTTTAACTATTTTTTACCAAAATTTATTACTCTAATATTTAAAAATATTAAGTTTACCTAAGAGATCTTGAAAGCTCCTTTTAATGTCTTTACATTCAGTAGTTCTTGCAATGTGAAGGAAAAACAGGGTACTTGGTCGGACTCAAGCTAAAAGAGCACAGCTGCTTCGATGGGAAAGTTTCCAAAATAGTTTTTCAGTACTTCATAGGAACAATCATATTTAAGCATGAAACTTTCCAGTTTTCTTGGGCTGACAGAGGCAAAACCTCCTTTTCTATTTTTTTCCCTTCCCCCAAATGCTAATGCAATTAATTAAGGAGGAAGGGTTGGGCAACTGTGATATTCATTTCAGGAATAAAAGTCCCACTGTCTTCAACCAAGCCTGTATTTAACTCCTTGTATTTTGCTTTTCATTTATCAGTGGGGTAAATCAGTAGCTCACTGATGAAAACCAAGAAAATAATTAGGAAAATGTCTGGCAGAAACTTTCACAAAAACCAAACCGTACAGTTTTAAATTATTTTAATCTGACCATATAATTGGCCTCACTTCTACTCAAAACTCAAAATTCAGCCAATGCTTCCAGGAAATTTGATCCCGTGACATTTCATTATTTCAATTCAAATAAAAGTTGAATAATTTAAAAATTATTCTGAAAGTTAGAAATAATCAGCTGCACTGTGAATTTGTGGTGTAGGTTATGTTTTATTGTAAGAAAAATCTACATGTTTGTATAAATTCAACTCTGTGAAAAAATTTCTTCTCCACTCAAACCTATTTTTGCTTAAGTGACTTGTTAACAGTTAAAAAACTGAATTTGGCTGTAGACCTTGGACTGATTAGTTCCATAGGATAAGTAATAAAAAGAAGTACAATGAGAAAACACATGAGAAAAACATGAAAAAAAAGGGTAACCTATCTTCAAATATTTCAATGTTGAATGGCTTGTTTTCAGGGAAGACTCAGATTATGTATCCAGTGGAAGGGGGAGCAAGATGTCTTTAGATCAGAGAGGCAAAACAGAGATTTAAATCACTCTCTGGTGTGAGTTTCTGATAGGACATTTAGTGTCTTAGTTTCAAATTTGGTTTTCAAAAGTAACAAGTCATTTTTTTTTACTTGACAAGCTAGTGCTCAAGCCTTTACCTTCTGTTGATATTAAATCCACCAAGTCTTCAGGTTTTCTCTGCATATCTGCCTTCGGGAGCTCTTCGCTTCAAGGACTCTTGGCTGTTTTCTTGCCCTATGGGCCTCATGTACATATCTCCAAAGGCAGTACAGACCCAAGAGCTTATGCAGGGGATTATACACTGCCACTAAAGAATTCTACCAGAATGATGCAGAACTGTGGATTTCTGCTTAATCATGTAGCGAGTGTCCTCTCCCTTGCTACTTCTCCCATGGAGTAATATCTTTGAGAGTTAATATATGACATCCTAATTAATTTTTATTTTCTTCCTAAAAAGGAGATTTAGTCTGTATCCTGTAGACTGTGTCCTTTAGGTCTGTTCTCTGTTGACAAAGATTATGTCAGAAATAGAAGCATTCACCTCTATAGAACTGTCATAAACCCAATTGCAAAATAGTAGATAAACTAATAGTCCAGATTATTAGTTTGCAACTTTAATAATGTTATTTTAGTAATCTCTTTTCATGTAATTAGCAAACATGTAATAACAAACATATACCCCAGGTGGATACTCATAGAACTGATCTTTAAAATCCCATTATATTAAGGTCACAAGTTCTTATATTTTCCTTGATCTGAATTGATGTCTGGTACAGTCACAAACTTTATAACCAGATCAGCAGAGGGAATTTTACATCCTGGCTTCCCAAGAGAATCAAACTCAGAATTTCAAACAATTTGAAAGTGTTTCCCCATGTGTCAGCCTTAAAAGCACTCTGAGAGTACACTTTTCCTACATTTCAGAAGTACCCTTTAGTTGATATAGAGAAATATCTCATGTTTAGAGCTCCTGTAATCAATCACATATTTAAGAGAGGAAAAGTATGTATACAACTATAAACTATGGACATTCACTTTCATTTTCCTGTCCTAGATACCTCAACACTCTCAAATATGTTTTAGTCTTAGACCAAATGAGTAATGGATCCTTCTATAATTTTTAAGTGTCTGTCTTCCAGAAAATAAAAATCTCCTCACTTTCTTTGCCTACATCCCTTCTTTTCTCACTCTGACATTCTCATTCTGACATTTTCATAGAACAACCTCATTCTTTCCCCTTATGTTTTAGTCAGTAGAGGATAGCAGTAAGAAGGGATTATAATTATGAAATTCTTTTCACTAAAGATTTTCTCTTATTCCACTATTAGGAAAGTCACTGTTAGCAATCAATCATTGTGCTATATCTTTTTTTTTTTTTTTCTACAGGTTTATAAGCCTTGTTGGGAGGCTGTAATACTGACATTTTATTCCATAGTTCATCATGGAAGAAAAGCAGATCATTCCACTAAAAATAGCAGAAAAACAGAATGCTTATTTATTCCTTGTTCTTGCGAAGCACAAAACATTTTATTTATAGTAGAGGCTTTTGATTTTGGTGTCACTGTTTAGCAAAAATTCAAGGTCAGACAACATCTTGTTTTTAAACCTCTTTTCAGTAAATATCAATCATTTAGAGATGATTTTAATTTTGAACAGTCTCAAGTAATATTGGTTTGATTTTCTGTCTTTAAGTTTAAGTGCTATCCATGTGAAATGCTTTTCACAGTATTTATCAATTACTATTTCATTATCAGGAATCAAAATACTGTTGAAACTGGAAAAAAAAATAGCAGAAAAAATATAAATTAATACAGGATTTTGTTAATTCAGTTACTATGAAAAGTTTTCAAAACAAGAAGCTGTTGAGAAAAGATATTGAATTTCCTGTTGCTTGTTGCTACTTGATTTTCTTATTTTGTCATCATTTTTCACCTTTTTTTTTCCTCTGAAACTGATTTATTATATTCATTGCTTCAGCAATCTTTGTTGGTTCACATAGTTTTATCTCTTTATCTGTAGGGTCAGGTAATTTGTTTTATTCTTTGTTTTAAAAACATAGAAAATAAAGCAAATTATGGAAAGAAGTAAAGAATCTCATATAAAATAGCATCCTGAATGGAACATAACCTTGAAATTCAATGGAATAATATTGTATTTTGGCAAGTATTGTGATGTGAGACAGACAAGAACTTGCTCAATTCAAATGAAGTTTCTCTGTTTCTTTGCTTAAGTGCCAGACATCACTTTCCAGTCTCTTTTCTAGTGTTTAGACTTCATTTTATAGATAATTGAGCTGGATGACCACTAATGATGGTCTAGGAGATATTATGCTGTACTCTTTGTTCCATGTTGCCTATGCTGTGTTTGGAGCACAACGAAGATTTTGTTATCACAATATCCATCTTATTTTCTGAACAGAAGTGATAGAATAGTCTTCGAATTTGCAGGGACTGCCATGCAGTCAAATCCTCTTTCAAAATGTCAAATCTAGAGATTTTCATTCAGAAAGCTTAAAAATGCAAAAAAAAAAACCCAAACAAAAAACAAACAAACAAACAAAACCACCAAAAAATCCACAACAAACATCAAAAAAACTGCAAGTAATTCTTCCTTACCCACAGACATTCCTGCAATCTTTCTGAGACCCTTTAATGCATCCTTCCCTCTACAAGTAACAGTCTTTGACTTTTTGCCTACAAACGCTGGGTATAGACATACCTTTTCCTTTGAATTACATGCCTTTGCCTTCTTGGTGAGTGAAGTACGTACACAGGACTCTTGTTCATCTTCATCTTGCTCGGCCCAGAAATACATTATTTGTATGAATGTCCCTCAATCAATAACTGACGTTCTGCTTCCTCGTATGTAAGTATCAGACAACATGACCATGGCACCTCTGACTCCTGGTGGTTAGTTAAAATACAGAAAACATGGCAGGTTGGTGACTGGTGAAAACATGCTTCTGTTTGTGGGAATAAAAAGGGCTTGTTACAGAATGATTATTTGAATTAAGTACTTAGGGAAATGTTCAAGACAATTTTACTTTCACATAAGAGCTTGAGTTTTCAACTCTTCCCTTCCCCCTCTCTCCTTCTGAATTACACGAAGACTGATGGTTTTGGCAAAGCACAAAACTCAAGAGAAAGATAAGGACCTTTAGTTCAAAAACAGTTTACCCAAACCTAAGTCTTTGTTAGTCTGTCCCCATGTCTGTCATGGCATCAGGGTTCCTGTTCAGCGAGCGTTTTTTCTTTACTATTTTTTTTTTCTTTTAACACTAATCAACCTTATATAAATGCACATTTACCTGACTGATAACTGCTTTTCTGGATGATGTAATAATCTCTTCTCAGCATTTCTTTTTGAAAGGAAATGTATCTGAGATTCTTTAATTTCTAATCTATTTCTCTCAGATTTAGAATTAATTACCCACTGATATTTTCACAATACAAGGACCAGATTAATACAGAAAATACACCTGTCTGAAGGTGACTTCTTTCAAAAAAAGGAACACTTTTTCTCAAAAAAAGGAACACTTTTATTTTATAACACAAGCTCCCCTTTCCCATTTGAAGACTTTTACTATCCTGGACTTCATTGGATGCAACTACACAGGTAGGAGGATTTGTAAAAAGATATTACAGAGAAAAGTGAGTTACTTTCATTATTTGCTCAGCAAGATAAAAGAAAATATGACATCATACCACTTTTCATAGAGTGTAAAGCACTACCTTTGCAAATCTTTCATCAGGTCGCCCCACAATTTTATGAAATGGCATCTTTGTCATTGCAAGGAAGGATTTGTTCTATAAAGACAACTACAGTAAGGACTGCAGGTAGGCAAAAGCAATGAATATAACTCCAAAAAGACTGTACTTCTAATGTTTCATCTTCTGGGAAGAAAAAGGCAAAATATTATGGTATGTGAAATTTATCTTTACTTTCCCTTAATGTTAACACCAGATTAAGGAAATAATGGCAGATTCTGAACCTAATGCAATTACACAAATTTTTAGGGAGGAACAAATTACTCAGTGAAACAACTTACTTGCTTGTAATATTGCTATCTTCCTGTTTTGATGGGATACTGTAGCTTTATTAGGAGTCAGGAATCTGCCACTTTTGACAGATGTCAGAGACTTGCTCAGACAGATAGACTAATACATATCTAAACATTTTACCAGAAGTTTAAGAATGGTGCTTTATTTTCAGAGTCTCTACTACTAATGAAGTCTGGATAAAAGAGATTCATTACTGGGTACTGCCAGCCTTCAAGCTGACCAGCTGGTTTCTAGTCAACTTTTTAAACAATCTGAAACTGATGAACTTTTCAGGGGAAAAAAAAAAAAAAAA
>WBMY01002309.1:0-42211 GCA_013397315.1 Donacobius atricapilla | reverse complement strand
AAAAAAAAAAAAAAAGGATAAAATCTCCCACAGCTTCACTCATGATCTGTCTGGTCTTCTCTGAGGTACCACTAATGAAAACTTTGCAATGATTATTCAGTTGCAATCAGATAAAGCTCAAAGTTGATATTATTCTCAATTCAGCAGCCCTAATAAGAACTGAAAGTTAGTTTTAGCTCCCAAATGTGGAGCATTTTATGTGGAACATACAGACAGTGGCAGTATTCTGAATTCTGACTTCTGGTTGTGTTTATTCATGTCTCTTGCAGAAAAAAACCTAGATCAACCATAGTCTCTTTGGAATTCCCATCCCTCAGAGATCTCTGGGAGGTGCATTGTTTAGCCACTAGATTTATGGCCTTTCCCTACTAGAAATTTTCTCACTCTCACTGTTACAAAAAAAAAAAATTCACCCGTCATGATGCTGAACAGCTGTCATGGTCAACAAGAGCATGCTCTCTGAAAATTATAAGAATGTTGGATTGAATCCATCAAATTATAGCTGTACCTTATTTTGATACAAGTACACTTTGACAAAGTGAAATGTGGAGGATAATATTGTAGGAATTAAGATTTGAAGATCTTTGAATCTGTTTTCCTTTCTTGGGCTGATAGAAGTAAATGTTTTAAAAATATTTTTTATAACTCTCACTATAGGTTTTATTAATTTTCTTTTGAAGCTGAATAGTTTTCTTATCTAAAAAAGCTAAATTTTTTAAAAGAATTAAGAAACTCCTAACCTTTTACATGGCTAATTATTATTTGCACTGTAAAATGATTCATGATAGCTGTTTCCAGTTTTTCAGTTCAAGTCTAAATGGAGTGAGAAAAAATATAAAATGTGTTGTTAACTTCTAAAAGCTGTATATTGGCAGATGTGAAATGAGCTTTCAGCCTAAATGCAGAAGTAGTTACATTTGCATTTAAGTATTATGAGTGGAAATTGCAGCAAAGATTCAGCAACACAGACAATTAAAGTGTAAACCCAGAGTGCCTCTCAGGATTTTCCAAGCTGCAGTAAGATCATGAAGCCATGAAAGCACCTCCTATATGATTGCATATATGTGTGCTTGAAGTAAAACATATTTCAGAGAAGATGTATTTAGGGAACATGTTTTCAGAATTTAACAATACCAAAATAATTTGGTAGAATCTGAATGTCAAAGAAGAGTGGATTTTTCACGTTCTTCAGTTATAGGACATTTTCCTGTCTCATTAATAGCAGTTTTTCATAATTTATAGTCCCTGTAGATTTCTCTAAGGAATAAAATCTGAGATTGTGTGGGAACTCCTCTCTATATATTTCAAAAGGATTCTACAGGAAAAGACAAAGAAATAACAACTAGAAAAATTGTTTGAAAAACACTATCTGCATCTAAAGTTTAAATACTAGACTTTGAGTCGTATGTCTTTATATTTTTAATAACTTTTTTCAGGGGCAAGAATCTAGCCCAGATAGAACCCCCTTCCTTTGCATAAACAGTGTTTGTCAGAAACATGTTCCTATCCATTTGAAATCAGTTAAGATAAGTTCAGAGAAAAGGAAGAAATATGATCCAAATATAGATTACCATTTAGAAGAAGAAATCTTGAAATACAAGAGGTCTCAGATTAGTTATTTCAATATTCTGCTTTCCAAAATGGAGGCAGAAAATTTTTGTGGCCCACCACAGATACTTGATTAAAAAGAAATTCTTCCATTCAGCAAGGTAAAAATGAATAAAAATTATTGTATATTCAAATTAAATTGTACTGTGTGAATCTGAATGTATATTTAGGGAAAATTAGTTTAGGATACACATGAAAAAATATTTACAATGACCTCTTAGAAATTAATTTTAATGAAAATTGCAACAGATTTATCAGTAAAGAAAAAAACTGTGACTGAAGGTAGAAGCAATAAAACTGGACTTTTCATGAATAATAAATAGCTTTGTGGCTATTTTAGTGAATGGGGGAGTATATACATATATATGAGCACACATGTGACAGTGACTCATAGAAGCAGACTGACACCTAACAGGGTCCTGGAGTCTTGCTGGGCTGTGAGCACAGGCACTACCGAGGGCTGACACTGCCCACACTCCCTTTTGGGCTCTTGCCTCTGCATTTCTCAAGGTGCTTTGTTCCTTCTTTCTGCCCATGGAACCACAACTTTGTGGCAGAAGCAGGTATCTAAACCCACACTACTCCCAGCTCCTCTTTGACGTTTCCTACACCAGGCTGTTGCCATGCTTTCAAACCCCAGAATAGTATGAAGGGCTTGGGTAAGGTAAGAATGGCTGGAGCAGAGCAGCAGACTGTGGTTTCCTTTTCTGCTCTTACTTCCTGAAATAAACTCTATGGAATTCTGACTTATGCAGGATCTGCTCCCAGCTGGTTTCAAGTTGACCCAAATTTGGTCAGTTCATCTACTGCTTTTCTCCTTCTACCCAAAAGGCTCCCTTTCTGGGTATGAAGACCTTAAGGCATGGGAAATCTAATCCCCTCCACAATTTGTCCAGTGGTTTGCCATACTCACTGTTTAAAACTATGTGTTTCAGTTTCCCTGGGCTTGCTCTGCAGCTACTAATCCTTGTACCTCCTGTCTCTCCTGTATTAGTGAGCCCTTCACTTTCCAGTGTTTTCTCTTTTTAAACTGGCTTATATCTATCATTCAACTAACTTCTCAGACTTGTTTTTGGAAGTTTAAACAAAATAAGCTCTAAGTACCTTCCTAAAAGAGACTTTCTGTGTCCCTGAACTCATTCCTATGTCTCTTTTGGCATCTCTTCAGATTTTTAAAGCATTTAAAAATGTTGGACAAAAATCCTACATGACTTCCCAGTACAGAAGCAAAATCACTTCTTTCCTTCTATTCACTCTTTTTCTCTGTATTTATCTAGGGCTTGCATCAGGCCTTTTTGACCCAGCATTGTAATGGCAGTTCCAACTGGGGTGTCTATCCAATGTGAATCCCTACATCACTTTCTCTGAGACGTTCTTTTCCAAGACACCTATTTTCCTGCCCTATTTGTATGTTTTCCTTTCTTTCTTCTCTTCAATGATGCAAAACTTCTCATTTGGCTGTATTACAGGTTTCCATTGAAACAAGCAGGGTTTATCACACAATTCAGACTATTCTGCTAAACCAAATAAACCCCACCAGTGCCGCAGTGCAGCAAGCCGTCATATGGTGTTTGATAAGGCCTCTCTAGAGAAACTTCCCTAAGGATGGGCTGGGAAAAGCTGGCTTGCTACCATACTTTCAGAGTGATCCTATGGTCCCACTCACAGAATAATTGAAATACAGCATGCAAACAGCTAGATGAAACAAACACTTGCCACTTATTAGTCATTTGTCAATTTCTGCACAGATTTTTTTCTGTTACATGACATTTTGTTATTTGTCTTCTAAGTCTGAGAAAAATGCCTAGAGCAACAACAAAATCGACAACAAACCTCATTTAATTATTAGACAAAAAAGAGACTTAAGCAGAGGGTGTGGGTAAATAGTTACTAATTTTTAAAATCTATTTTTAGATACACCATCCTTGAAGAAATCTAACAAAACTTTGGGTATTCCACAAGAAGGCACGACCCAGGAACAAACCCACCTCAGTACTCATAACTAAGTTGTAGGACTGTGTATAAACACAAGGTTACTGTCCATGAGAATTTAGACAAAATTGTTTTTCTCATAGTATATTTTGCATGTATGTATGTGTGTATGTATTTTACATATATAGTTGTGGTAAGTGCTTTTATACACAGCACGCATTTAAGAAGGGTAACAAAACCCTTGCTCTGGACAACTTTTCAGAGTTTTGCCCAAATCCAAAAAAGCAAATTTCCTCTGAAGCAGGTAAATTTTACCTGCTTCTATGAACAACCCCCAAAATGACACTCATTCCTACAGTTATACATTTACATCTTAGAATTGTAAGGAGTAATTGCAATTTTGGTATGCTTGTTTAAATTAGGAATAACTGGAAAAAGCCACACCAATTTTAAAATAGTGCACTAACATAAATCATGAAAAACTTCCTTTTAAGTTAGCTTTTTAGTCCTGAATGAGCACGAGCCTTTGATCTCTAGAAAGTCATATACTTACAATACTATTTTTCAGATACAGAATAAGACTTGGTAGAGAACAGTTATTCTGGAGCAATTTTGATAACAAATATTCTTACTCATGAGTAAATTAACTTCATTCTATCCTGGATTCACACTCACAGTAAAATTCACACACTCTCCTTTAATTCAAATTATCTTCCAATGTCACAAAAATCTTTATCTTTAGCAAGCGTTCTAGTCCTAAATTGCATCCATATGGAAACTTCCTTCTCCTTATTCCTGTTATTGCACATTTAAGGGATCAATTTAGTCAATTTTCACAAAGAGCATGTCAGAAATGTGAGATAGATGATATAACCTGTTCCAATATATTTCAGAAATCTGAGAATTTTAATCTGAGTTTGGGCTGGGCTGAGAGATGGCAGAAACAAGAGAAGAGAAGCTTAGAAGTAGCTGAAATACATGGGAGGATGATATAGAATTCATGTTTCAACAATTTTCTTTATCTGCTTTGAACTTCTTTTCAGGTATGATGTTGAAATATGATGTATCTCCAGATCACATGTAAAGCATCACATTTGTAAATCTTTCAGCTCAAGCTTTAGGAAGACCTTGCCCTCAGGGCATATTGAGGCCACCTAAGACCTCAAATTTTCCCTGTAGCCCTGTCAAGGTGAGGATGTGAATCACTTTGAAATATGACTGTGTAAGTGCTTTAATACGAATCAGAGGAGCAAAGCCTTAACTACTCACCCATGGCCCTAACATGTAAATAATTCTGTGTTTCGTACCTCTTATTTTGACTTTTCTCTTCCAGTGACAGTTGAGGTTCATTTCTGACAAAGGAGAAAGCAAAAGAAGGTAGCAGAGGAAAAGGCACAGTCAGAAATAATTTTTTGCAGAGTTCTAAATCCTAAGATATAGGTTAATATTTGCATTTTTCAATCATTCATTCTCACTTGAAGCTTAGGTATACTTTTCCTGCTTTCTACTAGGAAATTAAATATTCTTTTTCCATAGAATTCTGTTAGCATCTTGCTCTTTTTCAGATCTTAAGTTTCAATATTATTTGGGTTCTTGTCCTTTATGTACACCCCTCTCATGAAGTAATAGTGTATTTTTATGGTTTTATTATTTTTTATTGTTCTGCAGAACATATGTCCTGAATAAAATTACAATGAATTTGAGGGTGAAGTGTATGTAAATACACATGTGAGGTTTGTCATTACTTATGACAATGGCTTAAAAAAGAGTTCTAGTCAAAGGCTAGATAAATACAGCAGTGAAATGAAAACATCAAATGCATAACTGTAGTGCTTATGACTCATTATGTGACATCCATGTATCTATAGAAAGCCAGGTGAATGTATTAACTTAAATGAAAAAGGAGATTTTAAAAATCAGGATTCACTATTAGCACAGTTGGCATCTTAATGAATTTCTCCATGACAAATTTGATTTTCCATAAATTTCTTTCACACATCCACTTCCATAATGTAACTGATATAAGATAAAATGTGTTTATGTTTCTTTTATGTGTTTTCTGCTGTTCAGAAAATCAAACAAGTAATTTTCAAGAAGCATATGCTTGTTTTCTTTCATTATGGAAAAATGCTATCTTGTATCTGTGAAATATTGCATCTCTGGAATAGCTTACTTAGAAATTTAAATGTAATTGTATTTTTGCAGGCTCATGTCATTACTATTTTGCATCATATATGTAGTTATAGTGTCAAAGAATAAAATGATGAGCCCAAAAACTTTTTTTTTGTCTGCAGCAATAAATTGACTTTCCTAATAATATAAGGCAAATTTTGGAGACAAGATACTGCTTAATTTTGCATCAAAGCCAAGTTTTATATTATTAAATTTTGACAAATGGTTTTGACCTAATTTTGAAGAAAAAACTAAGTACCTCTGTTGTCCACAATATTTTGTAGACATCTTCATCTGTCAATCCAAGACAAATATACATTAAAAAACCCTTCGAGAACTAATTATAAAATTTTGATTTTTTCAAGAAATACCATTAAAGGGATCCATAGAAATCATTTTATTTCTTCTTTTTGACCAATTGAACATAACTGTGCTTTATTGGTTTTTTTCTAATATATCTCAAATGTTATTGTTTTTCAACAATATGCAAGGAGATTGACATCTATTTGCCAATTGTATGGACACTGACTTTTATAATCTTAAAGATACAACTAAAATTTTAAAAATTATATAGAGAATGAAACAATATATTTCTTCTTTATGATTCAGCTATATCCTGATAGGATTTTTTTAATACCTTTTTTATGTGTTTTTATAATTTCTGAATCAGTTTGGCTGTTTTCCATGACTAGAAATTTTAAATGAAAGATTAAACCTGCTTAGCTAGATTATAGAAAATCCACATGGAAGTTTATCTTGTTCTTCCACACCCAAGATTAATGAGCCATCATACCTGATCTCAAGGATATTCACTTTCCTCAATTCATGTCTGTATTTTCTTTAAAAACTGAGCAACATATCTTAGTTCCATCCTTTTGTGGCAATGCATATAATTAGTTTATGAAATAATCAAGTATAAACCATGAATAGCATGGGACAGGAGATTAAATTGAAGAACAGTGGCCAGTTGCATAAGAATAAGATATGGATTCAAAGGAAAGTTTTGTGCAAGAGTAACCTGAGGATAGGACTTCAGTAAATGATCTATTTTATTCAGTAAATTATCTATTTTAACAGCCATGAGTAAAGAGAGAAGGCAGCTGTGCCAAAGACAAGAATAGGATTGAAACTTTGATTAGTGCTTGCAAAAAGGGAGAAGGATGCTGCAATGGTAGATATACTAAGATGTATCTCTTTCCCTTTTGAGTTGTCATCATTTTGAAAGAAACCGTAAGAACGCTGATATCTGAGATATGATATAGACCAAGGGAGTTGCTACCATAAGCCCTTGCTGCTGAAGAAGGCTTTTCTGTGGAGTGAGACCAGCACAGAAATACAAAGAGTGAATTATATGGAGAAGTTTCCCCTGAGCCAATCTGCAGTATTACACAACATTATGTGCCTCCTCAGCAGGTTCACTGACAACACAAACCTGGGAGAAGGGACCAATTCCCCAGGGGATTCTGCAGCCCTCCAGAAGGACCTCAGCAGATTGTGGAGATGGGCAGAGCTGAATCATCTGAAGTTCAACAAAGGCACGTGTAGGGTCCTGCTCTGGGATGACCCCATGCACCAGCACAGGCTGGGGACTGGGCTGCTGCAAAGCAGCTCTGTGGAGAAGGACCTGGGGGTCCTGGTGGACAACAAGCTGTCCCTGAGCCAGCAGTGTCCTTGTGGCCAAGAATGCCAGTGGTGGCCTGGGATTAGGAAGGGCATTGCCAGCAAATCGAGGGAGGTGGTCCTGCCCCTCTACTCAGCCCTGGTGAGGCACATCTGGAATGCTGTATCCTGCTCTGGGATCCTTGGTACAAGAGACATGGAGCTCCTGGAGCAGGCCAGTGGAGGGATATAGAGAAGATGAGGGGACTAGAATATCTCTTTTATGAGGAAAGGCTGAGGGAGCTGGGCCTGTTCAGCCTCGAGAAGAGATGACTGAGAGGGGATCTCATCAATGTCTATCAGTATCTAAGGGGAGGGTGTCAGAGGGTGGAGCCAGGCTTCTCTCAGTGGGGCTGAGTAATAGGACAAGAGGCAACAGGCAGAAAGTGATGCACAAGAAATTCCACCTGAATATGAGCAAGAAGTTCTTTACTGTGAGAGTGACCAAGCACTAAAAAAGCCTGTCTAGACAGTGTGTGGACTCTCCCTCACTGAAGATTTTTGAGAGCCACCTGAATGTAACCCTGCGCCAGGTACTTTANCAGCAGGTTCACTGACAACACAAACCTGGGAGAAGGGACCAATTCCCCAGGGGATTCTGCAGCCCTCCAGAAGGACCTCAGCAGATTGTGGAGATGGGCAGAGCTGAATCATCTGAAGTTCAACAAAGGCACGTGTAGGGTCCTGCTCTGGGATGACCCCATGCACCAGCACAGGCTGGGGACTGGGCTGCTGCAAAGCAGCTCTGTGGAGAAGGACCTGGGGGTCCTGGTGGACAACAAGCTGTCCCTGAGCCAGCAGTGTCCTTGTGGCCAAGAATGCCAGTGGTGGCCTGGGATTAGGAAGGGCATTGCCAGCAAATCGAGGGAGGTGGTCCTGCCCCTCTACTCAGCCCTGGTGAGGCACATCTGGAATGCTGTATCCTGCTCTGGGATCCTTGGTACAAGAGACATGGAGCTCCTGGAGCAGGCCAGTGGAGGGATACAGAGAAGATGAGGGGACTAGAATATCTCTTTTATGAGGAAAGGCTGAGGGAGCTGGGCCTGTTCAGCCTCGAGAAGAGATGACTGAGAGGGGATCTCATCAATGTCTATCAGTATCTAAGGGGAGGGTGTCAGAGGGTGGAGCCAGGCTTCTCTCAGTGGGGCTGAGTAATAGGACAAGAGGCAACAGGCAGAAAGTGATGCACAAGAAATTCCACCTGAATATGAGCAAGAAGTTCTTTACTGTGAGAGTGACCAAGCACTAAAAAAGCCTGTCTAGACAGTGTGTGGACTCTCCCTCACTGAAGATTTTTGAGAGCCACCTGAATGTAACCCTGCGCCAGGTACTTTAAGATGACCCTGCTTGAGCAGGGAGGTTGGACCAAATGACTCACTCTGGTCCCTGCCAATCTTATGCAGTCTGTGATTCTGTTATTTTTACCTCTAATTTTGGAATTCACTTCTGAGTCTGCAATATGTTTTGTGGAGCTTGAGGAGAATACAAATATATATTTGGAAGAGAGATACACAGTGGGCTAGTAGCCAATCATATGAGTCACAGGAAAGCCTGGGAAGAGGAAGACAGGGGATGTATAACATTTTGTTTTCCTTCCTTAGGAGGCAATTTGGGCTCAATGATACCTCTTAATATATGCTCCAAAAATTATTATCTTCTTTGGCTTGATAAGTTATTATCAAAATAAGTCTTCCACAGAAGTGCACTATATCAAACTCCAGAATTATAGGAAACAAATTACACAAAGCCACTGTATTTTGTTGACTGTAGCATCATTTTTTAATTTCTCTGTCATTAGGGCACATAACTTCAAGTTTCACTTCTGATATGTGCTTGAAGAAGACAGACTCCTACTACTATCATCACAGTGGTCATCCTGACCTAAAATATGTGGAACAATATTTCTGGAACTAATTATCTTGCCACACTTTATAAACTGTTCAAAGTGTTTTACATTCATAAATATTCCTTTTAATAATAAACTGAAAGCTAATCTGTATCTAGTAAGTCTTTGAAGTTAAAAAGTAAGTAATGCCATGTCCTTTGAGACACATAAGATTTTCTCATGTCATAAAAGAAATAATTGTCTGGACTATTCAATTCCAGTAGTATTTAATATGCTCGCAGCTACAGAATCAGGCTGAGACTGATTGTCTTCTTTTGGAAGTTGTTAGCATAATATTGATTTTAGTATAGAAATTTTTTGTGTGTGTGTGTTAGGAGTATGATATTTGGGAAACAAAATTCCATGAAATACAACCAGTTTTCCAGACTTAGCCACTATGGAGAATTGACTTTATTTATTTATTTTGGTTTGTTGATGTTGTTTCATCACAGACAAGAGCAAAAATTTAATCATTAATTTAAAAAAAATGAATGCATAGTCTTGAAGTTACAGAATATAAATATTATGACTGCTTTTGAAAGTAAATGAGAAAAGTCATATTACTGAAGATGACAATTTCAGGTTATAGTAAAAACTTGAATCCTTAGTGTTAAAGAATTACTCATATAACCTGATGGGAAAGAGAGAATAATCCAGATAACTGTTGGCAGAATTACTCACAGATATCTAAAGGAAATAAGAAAATGCTTTACACAGATGATTTGAATTCAGTGCTTCCTCACCTGCAAATCAGTGAAGCTAGGTGTGTTTGTGCAATGTTACTGTTTTGATATCCTGAAACTGGCATGTGAACATTGATAAGGACACCAATTCTTTGTTAGGCTGGTTAAACATTAAACACAGGCAAGAATTTGTTGCATCTTCTTAATGCATTTAATTTACTTTAGTATATAGTTTTGTAATTTTTTTTAGTTTGGTTATCCATACAACTGTATCTATTGAGAAAATTATTCAGAAGAGGTTAGAATAAACTCTTGGCGATACTAACCTCTGTTTAACAGGATACTCTCAATAAGGAAAGAGAAACAAAAGGAAGACTGGTCTTTGACTTTAACAATAAAAGCCTGTGAGTACTAAAATGTAGAAATCAAATTCTTCTGTTTCATAGTACAAACAAAACATATAGTTTTGTTTTTCCTATAGTTTCATTGGTTTTAAAGTCATTAAGATGATGAAAATAGTTTGTTTACTTTATGTAGTGATGGTTTTTGGGATCAAATCTGTTCTGAGAAAAGTTCATATGGAATACAGGAATGTGAGTGTGTTCCAAATTTACTATTTTAAAAATAAAATATTGTTGGATCAACCCCTTAATAATTCAGTTTTTAATAACCTCTTTTTAAAAATTAATTTTCTTTTTAATTTTAAAATTTTATTTTTTAATTTTTTTTTGTTTCATTTAATAACTTAATTTTTCAGCAATAATTTATTTTGTCACAAAGGACAGAATAATGTTACGATGGTGGAAATGACCCAACTTGTCTGGAGTGTCAACTGGAGGAAGATGAACTCACCAACCTCTGTCAGGTTTTCTTCATTGTCAGCTTGACCTCCCAAAAAAAGACACTATATATGGTTTAGGAACTGTTATTCTGACAGCCAGTTCCTTTTTGTCTGAAAACAGAGAATATTCAAATAAATTTAAAATATCCAGTTGTTTCTCTTCAGAAATAATAAAGGCTCTTCATGGCTTCTCATCTTTTATTCACACTTTCAAATTTATTCCTACTACTGATCATTGCATGACAGCCTCCATCTTATCCCACTGTTTTTTATTCAGTGGTTTCTGGACAGATGCAGTGGAGGGGTCGTGGCACTGCGCAAGAAACCTACAAAGCTTATCACATATTTTTTGTTGTGTATCTTGTCAGGACATCTCATCTCTTTGACTCCAGTATTTTTGTTTGTAATGTGAAATAACAATGTCTTCTTACGTCTGCAACAGTATTTGTGCTCTGCCAATGAATATTGCTGTGCTGTGCATAAACATTTATTATTCCATGACTGAAATAGCAGAAAGTAAAAATAATAAAACTAAGCACTGTATATAGGAGTATCTGTCACACATTTGTTTTCCAGAATTATCAATTACTTTTTCCATTCCTGTTGGATACGGGATGCATAAGGGTATCCTGAAATCTGCCCAAGAAATCACATCAACCTGCATTAAATTGCAGCTACTGTAAGCCTTGAGCATTTTTGCAAAAGTCAGAATACTCTGCGCTTCCAGGATGAGCCTGGAAACAGGAAATCTCCTCTGCACCATGACCTGAAATTGATATGGGATTTCCTTTTGCCTTCAGAGGCATGAAGGTGGCAGATAAAGGAATGTAAGCGTGAGAGATTGTGAGTGTTTGATGTTTCCGAGACCCAGGATAATAATGAAGGAATTGGTGCGATACAGGGACTTCGGAGATCAAGCAGACTAGAGGAGAATTTTGAACATTCTACCCATTCACAAGCATTTCTGCAGGCATTAATAGTAGAGCATGTTTATGTTTCAATAGAAATAAGAAACATAACAGGCAAAGGAAATAAGAATATGTTTAAAAACTTTGTTTACTTTGCTGTTTTATAAATATTAAACAAAAAAATTGAGGACTTTTTAAATATCAGAGTTAAAGCCAAAGCCACACATTTAATTAATTTTCCTTATAAGAATTTGATGTGGCACAATCTTAGGCATTTCAATAACTATTTTCATTATTCCACATATATATCTCACTAAACCAAAATTCCTGTTTATAAGCACTGCCTAAATTCTCCATTATAGAAATTAACTGGTTTTTCAAATGGTTTCCCATTCAACACATCTTTTCTATCTGAACTATCATCTAAATTCTGTCAATTATACAATGGAATTTTATGGCACTCATCACAGCAACTATAATGGGATTCATGCACAGCTCTGTATTTCCCAACATCTATGTGATGTGAAGACGCTTTTATCCTTAGTGAGGATTTTGGCCTGAATCATAAAGGAATAAAGCATGCTTTCCAAGAAGAGAGTCCTTAGCCAACCATCTTGAAAGGTTTATTGTTGGTGTGCATCCCTAATTTTCTGCATTGAGCAAGACACAGCTGACACTTGTTTCACAGCAAGCAAACTTAATCGAAAGGCAGTGCGACCACATGACATCTGAACTCTAAATCCTTTGCAGCCCCATGACATAGCACAGTCAGCAGTAGAAAAATGCATTGAAAAATGCAGCTGGAAAGCTTAAGAAAGACCATCTGACTATTTGAACTAAGATTTTTCAGGTAATCAGAAGTCTCGAGTTGGCTAGAATGGTCTCTTGCATACAAGTATGCAGATGTAGAATCAGCTAGATTATGACCTAAGCCATGGGCAAACTGGCCTTAACTTATTGTCTCTGGATACAGGGAGCTGACAGAATACAAATCAGTGATTTTCCAAAATTTGCTGCTGATTTGGGTGATTTGTATTTTTATTTGAAGGCTCATGTTTCAGTTAGCTTGAGGCACTCACTCACAGAATAAAGTATGGATTAAAGTACCAAAAATCTCCAGCCAGCCTTGCTGGAGCTCAGGCTAGTAAACACAGGTAGTAGCGCTGCTCAAGTATCACTGCTCAGTCCTGGGCAAAGAGTGAAAAGCTTGGTAATGAAAACACTCTGGAACTCAACCTAAATGCCTGTCTTAGCTCTCTGCAGGGAGACAGCCGGTCACACTGACCTGGCAGCACATTTCACACTAATTTCTGTGTGAACACACTGCTGCGACACAGACACAGCTCCAGACACAGCTCCTTGAAGGCTGGATCTGGCAACAGGCACTTTGTTGAGGCTGCTGTTGTCAAATAGTCTCGGTTTTTGTGCTGCTGGTTGTAAAATCCCAGCTGGCTTCTGCTACATGTGTTCCCAGCTTCATGTGCTGCTATGAAATGATGGATTTTTTTCACAGGAACTTTGCAGATTCACAATGGTAATAATTTGATTAGTACCATGTGATCTACAGATGATATCCATTTATGTGGCACTTTCTCCCTATATCCTTGATTCCCCCAAAAACCTAAAGAGTATTCATAAACATTAATTTACTAGTGGTTTACCTCCATTGTAACATTATTTTTTTTTGCACCACCTCAGTATTCTGTCACAATTCAGCTTCTATAAGTCAGATTCTCCTGGAAATTTATGCAGTTACATCAAGAAAGAACAAGAAAAAAAATCTAGTCAAATACCAGCAAACCCCAACTGTTGCCCGACAAAATTTGGAATACTTTGTGTGTTGTGTGTTACAAATACATAATATTAATAGTTGATCAAAGAATTCCAAAGATGACAAATATCTGGAAAACTTTACTCTGACAGAAGAGGCCAAGAGGAAATGCTCATGCACCACTAGCACAGGACATGGGTTTTACTTAGGAGATTTCAGGAGCTCCTGCTCCCAGCATAGAGTTAATAGAAGGGCAAGAAGCGATGAACATGTAGAAGAAAAAGCAATTCCAAATTAGACACAGTGTCTGGTGAAGCAATGAACCAGGAGACAAACGCCCACACAGACATTTCAGATGGTAAAAGTGCATCTTGGGCTCTATGGAAACATCCTGTCACGCTGCTAAACCCTGAAGTGATGGGAGAGCTCTGCTGCAGCTCACAGGCAACAGGGTGAGCTCACCACATCCAGCAAGCACGCAGAAATCACTGCCCTGAACGTGCACCAGACCACAACTGTTTTGCAAATTAATATCTTGAAGAAAATAGTTACTGATTGTACCTGCCCTGCAAAATTACACTCATCATTGGCAGACAATGATTAGCTTTCATTTTGCAGCTTATTTGAAAATTAGTGGCAGACAATGATTCTTGGTAATTTCCTAGGAGGATGGGGAACATTTTTCATGACCTCTTGCCACAACAGTCTACATGAGCCAAGAAATAGATTTTACACACTTGACATTTTATTCACTGCTGAATTTTATATTCACATTGTATTTTGGATTTGTGCATATAGGTATTAAAGTCCAGGTCTCGATTTAAAACTAAAAATCAATTACCCCTATTTGAACCTACCACATGAGCTGCAGTTTGCTGAGGTCCAAATCAGCGCTACACTGACCTGAGATAATGTGATTCCAGTCCAAAAACTTTGCTCTGTGCAAAACCCTAAACATGAACCTGGACATGCTATCCTCTCCTCATCACATCATTGGTGGATGTTTACTTCAAGTACAAATGAAAGCTCTCTTACAAATGATAGAATTTAATCAGACCGAGAATAAATAAAAGTGTTTCTTATTCCCATAAAGTCTTGAATCTCATCCACACATTTTATATGGATTTGAGGGTCCATCAACACAGTGCACCTAAAGGATTGTATGACAATGGCAGATTTTTCTTAACAAAATGTATTGATCCCTGACTGATAGACTGATTTCAAATAAAAATGTTCCAAAAAGTAATTTTAAGAATGATAACCTACATTATCAGGGCACATAATTTTTGTCTAATAATTTTACCAGCCATAATCACAGAAATGTTAATTTTTCAAAGTGTTTTGTTTGTGGCTTTTCTAATTCTATGATTTTTTTTATTTTTTTTTTTTTTGTCTCATACAAAAGTGAGACGCTGAATGAAATTGTCAGGTCTTCATTTGCAGGTGTGGGTGGATTCAAGCTACGTTACCTACATCACGGAACTGCATCACCTTCATCTCAAACATTTGGTACTTCACTGATCCAATTTACAGTAGCATTCATATTAAACAAATAGGACATTTGCTTCTTTTCATCAATACACTTGCATATAATCTTATTCTCTTAAGGCATCTCTGGGCACAATCCTGTGGGGAATTGACTTAATTTTCGTGGAAAGAAATTTCCACTACAAACCTCATTTTGATTCAAACTATTGCTGTCCACATGATAACCTGTTACTCTGCAGGGGAAACTATTGCAGAATTTATCCTATGACAACTATATTGAAGAAAACCTTATGTACAGGGACTTTTGTCTTCATAGAAGGAGCAGTGAGACAGTTACCTGAGGTCTCTTGATCTCCCCTGGTATTAAGGCACCTCATGTTGCCTTGCAGTGGCTAGTGAGCATTTTATACATGTAGATCCACAAGCTCTTCTGTGAAGGTAATGTTCTGAGGTAATGTCACAAAATACTGTAGTTGTTTTCAAAGTGACAGTGCATTCATCTTTCTGTGGGATACTTCAGTCTCTGGGAGATTTCATGTACCTTGGAGTGTGCTATCTAGAGCAGCCAAAACATATTCAGTAATTTTCTGGCTTTCAGATACATAGCTGAGTATAAAAAAATAAAAGATTTACACAAAAGAATGCAAATCCACTTTGTTTTTTAACCCCAGTCTGACTATGTGTTTGCTGTGATTGGGAAGGAGGGGGGTGGGGGAGGGTGTTATTGGGTGTTATTGTTTTTGTTTGTTTGTGTTCTAGGGGGAGGTTGTATGTTTGTTTTTAAATCTTACCTATGTTCTACTTTGAATGAATCAAACTGTATATGGCAAAGTTGTGAAATATTTAGGGGTTTAAACCTTTTTGTTCCAAAAGATTTTATTATGACAGAACTGCAGATGTAAGTCCTTTAAAAGAAATTGACTATTTAATGACTCCTTTAATGACTACTAATTATTTAAAATAGCTAATATCTTTAAAATATTTGTCTTATCCTTTTTGTTCTTGTGGCAGAATTAGAACATTCTGATGATTCATTCTTATTCATCTGCAGTGGATAATTCAACTTCACCCACTTCCATCAAAATATTATCTGCACAATTGTATTCATTATTATTTCAGCTGGTGTCACAGGTTTCAACAGAGCTTGCTATTGTGTATATTGCCTACATTATCCTAAGCCTGTTTCTCATCTTGAGAATGAATGATATTTTGAAATCACAAAGCCAACGAAAAATGAGCAGAGCAGAGTCAGGGCTTTAGTTAGTTAGATTTTATTTTGCTGCATTGCACATTTCTTTTCGTTGTTATAGGCAAAACTGGTTCATTCACTCAGGTGCATTTCATTGATTTACAAATAATGGAGTAGCAAAAAGGCAAAGGTAGCAGAAAAACCAGCATTAAATGGAATCACAGAATTTTTTGGGTTGGAAGGGACCTCTGGAGATCAGCCAGTCCAAACCTCCTGAGAAGGCAGGGTCACCTTGAGCAGGTGACACAGGTGGATTTTGAATGTCTCCAGGCAAAGAGACCACTGCGTTCCTGTTCCAGTGCTCTGCCACCCTCAATGTAAAGAAATTGTTCCTCCTTTTCTTTGGTTTTAGTTTATGTCCATTGCTCCCTGTCTTGTCACAGGGCATCACTGAAAAGAGTTTGGCACCATTCTCTTGAACTTACCTTTGAGATACTTCTATGCATTAATGAGATCCCCTCTCAGCCTCCTCCAGACTAAGCAGGCCCAGCATTCACAGCCTCTCCTCCTAAGAGACACTCCAGACCCCAAATCATCTTTGTGGCCTCTGCTGGACCCTCTCCAGGAGCTCCTTGTCTTTCTTGTACTGAGGAGCCCAGAAGTTGAATAAGGCTAGATTCAGTACTGATCTCTGGAGAATTCCTCTGGTTACAGGTTTCTAACTGGATTCTACTCTGCTGATCATGATCCTGAGCTCTGTTATTCAAATTCTTCTTGATCCTCTTCACTGTCCCTTCATCTAAGCCATATTTCCTGACCTTACTTACAAATAACCAGAGAACACATAGAAGTCAGAGAGGTAGCAGTTGGAATTATAAGAAAATATGAGAAATAACAGTTATTGTTCCATCTGAAAGGTATTTAACACCTTTATTTACAGTGTTGTTCTACCTCACAACATATAAAATGTTCATACTTGTAATTTTCTTCTCTCTTCTTGTCTATTTCATTTGTTGTTCTATTTCTCTTGTTTTTCCTTCATTCTCTCCCTGGTGGTAATAAACCTCAATGCAATTATTCCAGTACCTATTGGTGTCATTATTTCTATAATTCATAATTTTGCCTTTACTTTGTGCTTCATCATGTCCCCAGAGCTATGTAATGAAGGGGTCAGAAAAAAACCCTAGCATCAGATTCCTTGTCACTCCTGTCTTTCAGATCTCAGTAATATGGACTGCTCCACACCAGGCACCAACTGAAGTCACTCTCTCAGTAATATTTATGACTTTAAGTCAACTGCTGTTTTCTGATCTGCATGAGAAGTGACCCTAGTCTACATCAAATCTCTGGTGTCTGAGGCTATATATTAGAACCTTAATTACTCCTGATCTTGTCAGCCTCACAGCTAGAAAGAAATAAACAAGTCAGAGAAACTGAGCTACCTTCCCACCTAAAGAGAGAGCTGGCTTGTTTGCTTTTTTCCTACACAGGTACTGAAGCACACCTGATGGAAGACTATTTGCAAACTAAGGAGTGGCAAATTCATTGTTCAGTTGAGAGAATACTGGATTCACAATTGGATAATACAATCAGGATTCTGACACATACTTATAAAGTGAAAAATTGTGTTCTTCTGCAAAGATCACTCACTTGAATGTCCAAAATGTTGTTTACCATTTTTTACCTTCACTGAATTAATTTTTGAGAGTTCAAATGTTAAAAATGAAGGCCCCCCCCCCCTTTTTTTGCATTTGTCTGTTTGTTTGTTTTTAACCAAGAAATAAACTGTGGGGATGTGATTGTGCACATTATTTCAGTTCACAATATCTTTCTGAACTTGAATTTTTTCCACTGAAATTGAGCATCAATGTGGCTGTAATAGCAGACAAAACAGAACAACATGAATTTCCTCTTCATCTTGCTCTGTAGAGGACGGTATCACATTCCTCTTTCGCAGTCAGTGACATTTTATGACTCTAATCTCACCCCATCCTTCCCTGAGGATTTCTGAGAGGATGTAGCCTTTAGATAAATCTTCAGTAATGAACCTAATAAATAGTAGTAAGGAAAAAAAACAGAACCCTTCCTCTTACTCCTATTTTATCCCTGTAAAAAACCTATTCCTATCAAAGAAATATTATGAAATGTAAGAAGGAAACATGATCGGGTGAAAGAATACTAGTTATAAACTACCATACAGAGACTGGCAAATCCATGATTTGTCATACTGGCAGTGCATCATCTCTTACTATGAAAACAAGAAATGGTGATTGAGCTGAAGAACAAAACTACTGTAACTTTCCTTTTATTTTAATTTCAGAGGTGATACATTTAATACAGAAAATGTGACTTGTTAACAAAGTACCCATTGCTGCAGATGGTGCCTAATGCAGTGTTCATGCTCACCACTTTGAGGGAGCTCAGCTTTCTGTGGATAGAAGGCCATGAGCTTGTCGTGTCAGAAGTTTTGTCAACCTGTAGATAATAAATGTGTAAAGAACTTCTGTATTGAAAGACAGTAGTCACTCACCTTTGACTATGAAAGATGTTTATAAGAAATATAGTTGTTAATAACAGTAAAGATTAGAAGCTGCATCATGATTTACCTCTTGCACAAACGGTAGTTCCAAGCCCATGTGGTGCTAGCTATCTGACTTGTTAACAGCAACATTCCATGAAATCAGAAGAACAAATGATTGTTCTGAATCAGATTTTCTTTTATTTTTTTTTTTTTTGAGTTTACAAAGCTAAAGCACATATACTCTTTAAATTAAGAACCATAACTTCTAGGCAGTGCAAATAATCCTTGCTTCAAAAAAGCAGTTCTTCAACAAAAGGAATATAACCCTAATAGTCTGCTGATTCATACACCCTCCTAGGAGGTGATAGATACCAAGGTCTCTATCTGTTTCAAAGACTACTCTGACCACTCTCTCACAGATGTCATTGGTAGAGAACAATGCAATTGATTTTTTTTTGTACAGATCCCAAACCTATGTTTTAGGCATGCTCTTAAAATAAGTCTAGGACTGTCCTGTTCAGAGAATGCCTATTCTTGAAACCCCAGCTATTCTGAATGTGAAATGCATCCCAAGCTTTCCAGTGTTATCGTAACTATAGCAAGTGGGAAGGACACAAAAAAAAAACCCAAAAAAACCCCCCAAAAAACCAAAAAAAACCCCACCAAAAAACCCCAAAACCCCAAACCAAAACAAAAAAAAAAAAACCCAAACACTTTTCACAGCCTTCAAATCTAGGCATTGATAGAGCATCTGAGAGGAAAACTTTCAGCCCTGCTGCTCCTAAATGAAGCAAAATCTCACATTTGAACCTGGTCTTATGTGACTATCTAGTAGGTCACACATGCATTTATCATTAACTAAGACAGGAACACAACAGTAATTGTATTTCTGAACTTCTTGTGGGAAACAAGGTATTGTTTTGTGCTGTGAGCATAATTCATTCACCAAGGCATATTTCTTTGTCTTAATGACTGTTGATTATTTATTCTTCCTAATAAGTAATAAATTTGTTTTTCAAAGCTATAACTGAAAGGCCAAGGGCAAAAGGGCATTTGGCATTTCTATGGTATTTTCTTTTATTCTAGAAATAAATATGGTACAAATCATTCTCTTGGAAGCAATACAGAACTGGAATATTCCTCAGGCAAAATGTGTAAGAATTGGAAATTACTTACTCTAAAATTCAAAATCACAGTACTAAAAAATAACAACAGAATAAAAAAAGCTTTGCCCATATCAAGAAATCAAAAACAGACTGGCATAAAATTTAACATTGTCAAATAGTGTTTCTATCACTGTCCTCTTTAAAAGCATGCAGAGCCTTGTGGATATCTTTATTTCTGCCATGACATGATCCATGACCAATGTAGGCTGGCAGCATAAAACTACATGAGCTACATAAGTAAGCAAGAAATTTCAACATGATATTCTGCAGAGAGCTATCATAAGATACAGGTGGGATGCAACATTTCTACTCCATAGAGTTTATGTCATTCTTAGCACAAGGTGACGACAAAATAGAGAGCTCTCACAGGTTAATTCAAGTGCTCAGAAAAAGACAAGAGAAGCAGACTTAACACAGAAAGATTATGAGAGCTAAACTTGTTCTAAATAATGAGATTAAAAGTGCAATTTTTACATTTAATGGGGTGAAAGAAAGAACTTAATAATAAAACCTGATAAAGGAATCCATCATCATTTGCAGAAAAAAAGAGCTTAATGTCTTTTTTATGTTGTGATACCCAAACCTTCCCCTGGCACTCGAGTTGAGGCCACCTGAGCGCAGAGCAGAGCAGGACAATCCCCTTCCTTGCCTGGGTGGCCATGCTGTGCCTGATGCACCCCAGGACATGAAATGGGAAACAAACTAAATAAGTAAAAGATTAAACTGATATTTTATACACAGTTTCACATGTTTTCACCCTTTGATTTGCCTGTGAGTTCCGCACCATCACACAAGCTCTGTAGGGGGGAAATCACAGGCTGTGGAGCAAAGCACACATTTTCTAACAGCTTCCCTTTTGTTTTTCATTGATGCTAGGATTTTAAGGTGATTAAAGTCTGATAAAATACAAAAGAAAAAGCCATGACTTTTGTCATAGGTAAACCCGTGTGAGTTTATAGAGTTCAGTGGAAGCAATGCAAGACATGACACAGTAAAATCAGATAAATACTAAAATTAGAGAAGTTACTAAAAATTGAAAGGCAATTATTGTACCCTTAACATTTTTTTTTAATGTGTGGGGTTAACTTTCAGTCAAAGAAACACTTTTTTCAGAATAGGTTTTTGAAGAGTGCATCCTTAACTCATGTTTTATTTTTGATACCATTACTGAGCTATCAAGAGAAAGTCAGGGGCTCCCATCAACTTACACAAGGAATGATTTTCTTTCAACATACATATCTTTTGGTCAAGACAGTAAAATTCATGAAGAAAGGTATAAGAATACGATAATGACTTTTCCCTCAAGATGCACCACACATCTCTAAATTAGAGAGAGAAGCAATTTAAAATAAGTGAATAAAAAGACCCAAAATTAAATCCACAGACAACACAATAACTTTCTAGGGAATTTGACCCCTGGTCTCTTCTAACTATTAAGTAGTTATAAAGTAGTCAAATAATAACTTAATATATTTAATATATTCTTGTTCTTTGTTTTCCATTTCTAGCTCATTGGAATGTATGAAATTGCTTCAAGACATTTGAAGGCAGTAAAAAAAGACATATTATCTTAAACTCCTTCACTTTTATCTTGCACCTTAATTTGTTAAGTAGTTGCTGAACCATACTATGAACTCCAAACCTCTTTCTGGTCACTGAACTCCAGAACCTTTTATTGAAGGTGTCGATTTTCACACAGCTGTAACACGTTCTTTGAACAAGATTGAGGAAAAGTGACTAAAGCGACTTAAAAATAATACTCCAGTAAACTGCAAGTGTGTAAATCCTGTGGCATAATTTTGTTGAATATGCACATATTTATAAGTACACTTATCAATTTGAAATTTAAAGGTCAACACAACACAAAAGAAGCCTTAAGTGATGCCTGTCGTCTGCCATAACTTTTTCTTCAAATGAGTAGATACAAGTGACATTTACTTTGTAGTTTCCTTAGAATGTCTTTTAGTTAGAAGTTTTATTTCTATATAAAATCACTCCTTAAAAATTACATAGTTTTTGATTGCCCTTTGAGTGATGGTCTGTGTCTGACAGGGAAACACCATTTACTTTATTCAATTAAAGCTTCTTTTTAGAAACATTCAGGGAAAAAAACCTCGTAACTTTGGAAAGCATGTCAGTTAAGGGGAAGCAAAAATGCAAGCAGAACTAAACAATAACATAAATGAAAATAAATGCCTCTGACAACAGAAAGCCATTGTCACTACATATAAGTTCAAATTACACAGAGGTGTCAAATATTTTAAGTATCAATTTATTTATATTTTGAGTGAATATTTAACAAGTAAATTCAGTGAACATATCCCAAAATACTACATTTTGCTTGGAGCTGTATTTAGAGCACATTTGCCTTCTCATGGCAGTAAAATAACTCATCTCAAATACCATTTTTGTAAGCATGTCTGCAGGTTGTCAGGAAAAATAACATCAGATCAGAACAACTCTTTATAAACTTGTATCTATCTCAGACTACCAAATCACTGACTACCTGGAAAAAGCACAGCTGAGTAGTTTAGTGGCATCAATACAGATTCTTACACTGGTTTGCCCCAAGGACTCATTTTAAGTAGGAACTGTAAGTTATCACAGGAGTGAGAATCAACTGTAGTTCTTCCGGATCTGAAAATCTCCCTTATTCACTAATCTGTAGAAACACCTTAGCCACACACTGAGCACAACATTTACCTTCATTGTAAGATTGGTGTTGTGTGGAGTTACTCCAAACCTAAAGCGAGGTACTTATAACAGCTTAGATGGGAGTTTCAAACAACTCCACGTAACCTTCCCTAAAAAACACAGTCTCTATCAGGATATTACAGTCAGTGGGGGTCCCTGTTCAGAGGGTGATTTATTGAGCCATTGCTAAAAATGCTCCTTAAGAAGGGTGCGTTCTGAAGGAATCATGTCACATTAGTTCATGATTAAGCACAGATGATGTTATACATGTTGCTTTTCAGGTGCTTTCCTGACACTCTGAATATTAAGGACCTATGCAAATTTGCTGTCCATTTTTTCCTCTTCATAGTGAATAAAGGAGGGAGAAATGGTTGTATCAATCACATCATCCTCTTTTAGCTCTCATGCATGCTCATTAGATTTAGGAAGAGGAATTTCTCCTTTTGTTATAGGAGAAATTTTGTGAAGGGCAGCTAGAAGAACTTGTCCTTTGTGTGATTTTTAAAAATTTTTGACTATAACAATCTTACCAGTCAGAGCCTGTTCCAAGTTGATCAGAGGGAGTGTAAGTGACTGTTGGAATGGAAATGCATATGGGCATGAATTATCAGCTAACACTCTAATACAAGACAGGAATTTTGATTAATATATTTTTTAAAAAATCAAGTAACATTATGCAATTATTTGCATTTCAATCTTTTAATACTAAGTATTTGATTAGCTATTAATTGATTCACTTGAATCAAAGCTATGCTTTATAAAGATTGTCTGCTTTTTCTTTTCACTCTAAAGTAGATAAGGGCTCTTTGTTATTTTTTGAACTGATTTATCCTGTGAAGTCTCCGCTCTCACTTTGCACAGAAAACTTGACACATTAAGAAAGCTTCTGCATTCTTACTGAAGTGCCCTGCTTTCAGCTTTAAGGATTATGAGTAGGTGGGTGATTTCTTCTGTGGTTTGACCATCATATTGATTCCGGCTGTTCAGGCTGTGAGTAGTAGAGCTAGATATCAAAACGGCATGTGAAAGCCAAAAAAAGATCCTAACAAAATTACTTGACACCCAAATGGAAACCAAAGCTCCCACAGTACCCTGCCTTGATCTCCTATACCTCTCATGTAATTTAAGTGTCAGATACTAGAAGTCAAGGCATATTTGCAACAGACACAGTAGGGAATGTGGGGCAGATGTAGCAGCACTAAAAGCCTAGGTTTAGCTTTTACTTATTCTGAGGTTTTAATATCCTCATGTCCTCAAACAAGGAAGAAATTTGAGGGCAGAATAACAGGGCTTCAGGGAATGTAAAACATTTTCACACTAATTGTTATCTCTCTCACATCTTGTTTGTTCCCAAGTACATCCATCTTTAGTTGCCTGGGGCCAAATTATGGATATGGAAGTCAGTGAAGGAGTTTGCAAAAAGAAGAAGTAGGGATAAGAGAAGAATAAGCCTCTGTAATGCTTAAGACAATTTAAAGGCTGTGTTTCCTCAAACCATAAAGCTTCCAAGAATCTCAGACTGACACAATACACATTACTTTCAACACCTGGCCAGCCATCCTTTCCTGACTTTGCACACTCTTCTACATGCAAAGACTACAGATAAAAGACCTCTCAAATTAAAAATCATTACTTTCTATACATTATGTTCTACAGGAAAGCTTTTGGATATGAAATAGTAAGAAAGTTAGATATCAAAGAAAGTTAGTTACATTTGAACTGTTATCCAGCTTTATTTTATGGTTTGTTTTTTAAGTAAGAAAAGAAGTGGATGAACTGTTTGGGGACAGCTTGTAATTGACAGGAAAAAAAATATTAGAGGGACTCAGAAGTGTAATTCTTCCTAAAGTTGTCATGAAACATAAACTTAAAATGCAGGACAATTACATGTTGCTATACTACTGGGGGGTTTTGAAGGAGGTGATGGAAATACACATTCAAACCTGCAAGTGACATAGCTAGATATGGCAAGATCTGATGCACCATTCTAAGATGTGTAAGGTTTTGTTTGAGAGCATAAAATACTACCTCCCTAGATCAAATTATCAGTATTTCCCCAGTGAGATTATTTCCCAGTCAGGTATGCTGGCATCATCACACATATTCCCCTCTGCAACCTGCTGCTCTCAAATGAACTTAGTGGGAAAGAACAAAATAAAAATGAATCAGAAGCAGCAATCTCCCTCTTTAAAGAACTCAGACTCACCCAGACATCTTAGATGAAATGAGGGCAGAGGAACTGTCACATGCAGTTTTGCCAGTGGATGTGAGGATGCAGGGACTCCTAGTAACAAAAAGGATGTGACCAGGGTGCAGGTAGGTGCAGAAGTATCTTATTCTGCTGCAACACAATTGCAACCAGAAATCCTCCATAAACTCTGCTAAAGTGGTGCCAGGGCCTCATCAGAGTGCTTGGAAAGGGAGTCAATAGCTTTTGCATGAGCTTCATGGTCTGGGATGCTCAAAACCTGTCCTGGAGCTTGGGCATGGATAAAGTGCACTGAAGGGGAGTTGATACAGATAAGACTGAGGTCACTTTGCACAGCAAACTCACACCACTCAGAGAGTGCAAGTACATGTCTTTGCATCTAGAGTTCACAATGGTTGCATATTTTCTGTGGAGGATAGAGACTTGCAGGTCAGCACTGGTAAAGAGCATAGGTTTTCATTTCTCCACTCCAGCTGAGAGGGAAGCGCTTCATCCATAGGTAGCTTTTTTTGTTACCCAGGGCTTTTTTGTCTAAAGAGTGGGTCACTGCAGTGCAGCATTATGAAGTGTGAAATGGAAAACTGGGCAAATGGTGGAAAAGCTTGATACATGAAGTTTAGTGGGAAAACTGGATAGGTCCATGGTCTTCAATGGCTATGGATCTCTGATCCTCAAATATTTGGGTGATGTACAGTAATACAGTATTCACTGTGAATGTCATACTGTTTTGGAAAGTCCTATCTTCCTTTAGACAGCTTTCTTCTATTGTCATCTTAAGCAGGCTGAAGAGCCAAATTAATGAGGAAATTACTAGCTGTTGAGAATTAGGACCTTAAAATCTGACCTTAAAGAAAAGGACTGTAAAACAGCCTATGGAAAAGGCTGAGAGATTTGTTTCAGAGTGTCTACTACTTTGATTACGTCTATGTAATGTTGACTTAGGTGATTATAATTATAAAAATATGTAGTGAATTTATAAAGTGCATGTAAGCCCCTAAAAATATTAAATAACAGAGAAAGTGGCCTCAGATTGTCACAGAGGAGGTTTGGATTGGATATTAGGAAAAATTTCATCATGGAAGGAATTGGATCAGGCTGCTCAGGGAAGTGTTGGAGTAACAGTCTCTGGAAGTGTTCAGAAACCATATAGATGTGGCAAATAAAGACACAGTTTAGTGGTGAACATAGTAGTGGTGCTAGGTTAACATCTGGACTTAATGAATTTAAAGGTTATTTCTGACCTTGAAGATTCTATGAATGTCTAAAATTTTGTTCTTAAATATCTTTAAGAAAGTGATTTTTATTAGAGCAATAATTTTTCATTGAAGTGGCATTATTCTTCTAATATTGCCTCCTAAAAAGTAGATCAAATACACACATGAATGTACTAGCTTTAAAATGTAACTTCCTGAAGTGAGAATATTTTAATTTTGTTTAGGAAATGTTTAATTTAATATTTTAGCCTGTAGATATGCCTACAGTATTAATATATGTCACAAATCAAACAGCAGGTTATTGAGTCTGACCATTGGTGATTAATCTTAAAATGTCTTTCAGGTCTTAAATTCATTATGTATTCCTAATCTGTCAGGGATATCCAACATTAGATTCAATTTGGGAACACTTGTTACTTCAGATCATATCCACCATTATTCAACATAACCTTTTCCTTCAAGTCCATAAACCACACCTTGGGCAGAAAATTAAGGATTTGTCTAGAGGCACATAATACTTGTGATTGACAGGACATGGGCTTAAAGGAAAGAAGAAGAAGCAGTAAGACGGGTATGTGTTGGTTAACAGTGCAGTCTAATCAAATCACACTAAAATAACTCTGTGTCCCTCAGATAGTATTCTGTTAGGTACAAAAGTCAAAAAATGTTAAATATGGATCAGTAAAGAAATGTCAGTCTAATAAATGTAACACAGAGACAGCAAGAAAATCAGACATTTCAGTGCTAAATGCTTACCTCTATTAGCACAAACAGGTATTCCACCGGCCTCTCAGGTATCTGAGTACACAGGGGATGTTCCTCCAATTCATCAGTGTACACTTCTTTATCTGTTTCCATAAAATCAGTGGCATGCCAATAATGATGCATGAGCTTTTGGTTCTTAAGACAAACATTTTTTCTGGGTTAGGTTAAAAAAGAAAACAGCCAACCACAAAACAAAACAATGAGTATTTCACCTTGCTGATGTATGTTGAGGATTTGGGTGCTCTATTTAATACATTGTTATACTTCATTGGTTTTCTAAGAAAACACTGCATCTGTTTCTAATGTTTCTTGTATGCCTATGTGGTCTAAGTGAAACAGTCAGAATTCATAAAGTTTTCCCTTTCTACTAGCATTGTTAAACAGAATTATTTTACTTTTACCACCAAGTCTCACAAAAACTTTCTGTGCCCTAATTGCTAATACACTTGGATGCTTTAGAAATATCAAAGAGGGATATGTCTTCTGGTGTATATCTAATAGACACATAGTGCTGATGAGTTTCTAATTAGGAAACATCTGTTCTTGCATTTCCAGATCAGGTGGATGACTTTGCTTTATTCTGTAGGGATGGCTGATGATTTCCAGCTCCCTTAGGACCAGTTCCATAAAGATGTCATCCAGGTTTTTAAGGAATCTTCCGCCCTAGGTTGTACCAGCTGTATGATGCTCCAAGTTATTTTCTGACAAGCTGAAGTCCCCCATAAGGACAAGAGCAGTTGATCTGGAAGCATCCCCTAGTTCCATGAAGAATAAATCACTGGCACCATCGTCCTGAGTAGGAGGTCTGTGGTAGACTTCCAGGATGACATCTGCACTATTTGTTTGCCTCTTGGTTTTTACCCAGAAGCTCTGAACTGAGCCACTGCCAGCTGTGAGCTCCATACATTCTAACACTTCTGTTACATACAGTGCCATCCCTCTGCCTGTTCTGCTCAGCCTCCCTCTCCTAAAGACCCTGTAACTATCTGACGGGGCACTCCAGTCACAGGACTCATCCCTCCAGGGCTCACCTACAGCAATTGATGCCTTGGAGTGGCTACTTAGAACAGAGGCTAGACAGAGTTAAGAGAATAAAGTGAGTATTTATTAAAGGCCCTCAACAGATACACCTCAGGCAGTCAAAATCCTTCCAGAGGCTACATTCAAGATGGATGGTGGTCATGGGTTTCTCAGGCGGTTTGGTCTGTTTACATATAAGGGGTTAATTCTCCAATTAGATCTTTGGGTAATGAAGTCATATTCCCCACTTTTCTCCTCCCAAATTAATTTTCATTTATACTTTTCAGGGCCTGAGGTTGTGAGGGTGTCCTTGGTTCTCAGACCTGGAAAGATTGTTTTGACTGACCAAAATGTGAAGAGAGCTTACTAACACTCTATATGGAGTTCAGAGTTACACACTAATGCAGTACTGGATCTGAAAAATATAAAAGCTAAAAACCTAAGGAGTCACGGTTATGTTAAATCTCTGGGACTGGGACAAAGTCTTGAGTTCCTCTTGTTTGCTTCTCATGCTGCATGCACCATTGTAAAGACTGAAGAGGTGATTAAAGTGGTGCCTCTTGTGAAGCTCATTTTTTTTCCTAATCAAATACCAATAGCTTTTTTTATTGTATATGAATACATATTTCATTTGTATGTCATTTTCCTGTGGTGTTATTAGCTACTATAAATTCAAAAAGGACTAGATGTATGCATAATTTACACATTCTTTGTAGGCTTTCTGAAGTACAGATACCATATATTGTGGAAACTACACACTCTCTCATTTGTTATGCTTTTTCTAGATTGAAATAACTCACAGTAATGAACAACTGACCTTTGTACACATAGTTTTCTAAAAAACACTACTTTTAAACTTTCAGGATCTTTTCATTGCAGAGGCATGACGTCAAAGAGAAGCAAAAATAATGATAAAATTTTCTTCATCAGTATGTTAATGTAGTTTCTACACTAGTTTTTCATTACCTTTTTTTGTTGATGGAATTTTTATTTCATAAAAATCTAAACAGCTATACTTGTGTTAGATATTTCTGTGCCACAGCTGAATGTTAGTCCTAAGTCAGATGTGAGGTCAATCATTTTTTTGTATTTGGGAAGGGATGACTCAAGACTATTCGGTATTAGCAGGTTTTTTTAACATCAGACTAGTTTTTCTTTCTTTTGAGGAATCACTTTATTAGTGAAAAACCTCTCTACTTACATCTTAAACCTCCACAACATGGTGTTTTTAGCTTTCCTTCATTTTGCTTCATTCTTCTAGGAAAGCATCAGTGATCTCATGAACTTTTCATTTGCTTTTCTTCAGATTTTTCATGCAGCAAGCTCCTCCAACACATCTAGCAACAGTTGAAAACTGCATTTGGTTTAATTTGTTTTAAATAAAAATAATGGGGTTTCCCCATGAGATTAATAATAGAAGAAATTCTTCAGGAGGAAGACCAGACTGGCAGAGCTAAAATGCTCCCTAAGTAATATTTATGCTTTGACAAAGTTACTTTTAGGCTGACAGGGTCAAAGAAAGCACAGTATGGGATATATGAAGTCAATCCAATTTATCTCAACTAACATTGTAGCAGGGCAAACACGATCAGGTATTTGGAAGTATCACATATTGATGAAAAAGGAAGACCTAGGGTCCTGTATGTAGTCAGATCCAAAGAAAAGGGCTCAGTAAGTAGGTTATCTACCTTGATTTGAGCTAATCAAACTTCAATGTCCATTTCTTTCTATCCCACTGCATTTTACCCTTTTCTTCCTTTGTTACCCAGAATTGCTCCTACTGCCACCCTATTTTATGCTACTTGCCTCCACTTTTCTCCTAATGCACCTTCTTTATAATGGACCAACCATCTGACTATACATAACTCCTCTGTCTCAAAGCAGTTACAGCTTCTAATTCTCCAATGACCAATTCTTATTTCTCAGTAAAGAAAAGCTCATTTTAACTTCCCATCACACATATCTGACAAGTGAAATATTCTCTTAGAGGTGCATATGGTCCTCAATTTTTCTGCTTCTGGCACTATTTTAATGAAAGCTATTCAGAGTTATTCTATTTATGACCTCCACATGTAAAATGAGCTTTGCTCTGGTTTACTGTGTCTGAGGAACTGAGCAGTGTCAGCCAGTGTATGAGGCCCATAAGACAAGCACATAGCTGTGCAAGTCCACTCAAGCCTTGTAGTTATTACTCATGACATATTGGCCACAAAATAAGAGAATCCTGACCTCTTTACCATCTCCTTGTGATTGCTGCCAGCTCTCCAAAAGCCAACAGCGTTGTGATGAAGTCTGCTGTGGACTTGCAGCTTTGTATAAAATGGTGCTGTCATCTGGCCATTCAAGAATTAGACCTCATTCTTTGCCCAGCGTATTAAGATAAAATGAAACCAGCTAGAAGGTACTGCAGGCAAAGAAGTGCTGAGAGGGCAGAAGATTATCAAAATACAAAATTCAGTAGCTACTATATATATAAAAATGTGTCAGAGCCACTAAGTCAGTGTTCTGACAGATGATTTGAACCTCCCTTGCCCCTCTCTCATCAGAGTTTTCAAAAATGAAGAAAGCAAACTGTAGAATATTTCAAGAGCATAAACAGCTTCCACTTTCAGGCTTGGTCTATATTAAAGAAAGCATCATTTGAGCAATCTTGATCACAAAACAAATTCATATGCAAAGACACTCTATGCTCCATTAAACTTAATGCTCACATTTTATAATTTTTAAACTGCAATGAAATGCCTGAAATAAGCTGCAAATCAAGTCTTGCACATGAGGAAATAAAAATGCAAAGATGTAATAATTATCGTAATTTTTATACTCTGTTTCAGGAATCTAACATTAATAGCAGCAAATCATTTTATTTCAGTCAGTAACTGAAAGGGCTTCCAAAATACCAGGACCACTGTGCAGCAGAGGGAAAGCCAAAAGGAGGTGAGGAGAAATAAAGGTAAAAAGTTCTCACTTACATTTGTGTAAAATTTCTCTGTGTTCATATATATCAGTTACAGTTCTTAGTTCCAGATGTGTATTTTCACTCTACATCTGGTGATATTTTCCTAAGACATCTTTCTAAAAATCAGCAAAAATACAGGGTTCATGGAAGATTATAATCTTTTGAACCACCAAATATTGATTTTCCTGCAGGCAAAGAAACAGATTTGTGCCTCCTTTGTTAACTTCAGATGAGCTAAACCCTCTCAAGATGCCTGACTGATGGATTTCCACTAATGCAGAATCTGTCAGCATTACTATACCTTCTCTAGGCAAGATTTCTACCTGTTGGAGGCTATTGACAGCTGTCACCTGAATATATACAATCATAAGCCTCTCTCTCTTGTGATCTCTGGGTTTTCTCCAAGAACCCCTCAGCTGCAACAAAAGATCTGTCTCAAAACCTCCTTCCTGTGTCCCAGTCACACTTGAAGAAGTGCAGCTGCATTCCTAAAACTCATTAGATTTTTGCAGCCTATATTCTTTTCCTGCCAAAAGAATCCTTGGAGTGACATGTAATGAGGAGAATCTTTAAGTTCCAAGTTTTCTAGTTGCATGTTTCAGCTGAGGTTGAAAGTAGAAGTAAAATTGGAAGGTATCAACAGTAAACCAACTTAAAAAGTTGAATTATATTTCAGACAAGAGAAACTACCACAGTTTTGCAGGACGAGCAATGCTACCTGGATAAAAAGTTCTCTGCCCATTTGAATAGTATTTTTTAATCCTAATTCTCGTTTTTTAAAGCGTTATACAATGTAAGAAAAATTTCATAACCACACTGGTATGGATGAGTTTAATTTTGTATTATAAATTTTTATGACTTATCAGATCTTCCAACAGTTCATATTATGCAGTTCAGTGTATGGTCTGTGTATAGATCTCAGGAAGAACAGAATTAACAAACCAATTTCTTACATTAGAGTGCCTAATGCTTCCTTCACCACCTAAATTATCCAAAATAAAGCATGAAATTAATGCAGGAAGCTGCTTACATTCAGAGTAACACATTGTAACCATTATAAGGACTTTGCTCTCATTTCATAAATCAGACAACTTCATAAAGGAAGGGTAAGGAAGACCTTGAACTCAGAGCTGATCAAGGAGAACATCACACCAGGTCCTTTTTCTCACCAGGCTTGGTTATCTTAATTCTATCAGATCAAGTTCAGATCAACCCAGACCACAAGGTGATTGCCTCACGGTTGACATCTGGACTCTATTTTTTCGGCAGTCATCTCTGCTGTGTCTGAAATGTTTGGTCTAATGGCTATTTTCCATACTACTTCTGGCAAAGCCACTGTAATTATGACTGAGTACAAAGCCAGTATTTGTCCCTACCTGGTTCCTGATGGCTTCAACTCAGAGCAGCAGCATCTCTGCCCCATACAACCTGCAATCTCTTCCCTCCAGGAGAGCAGGGAGAGTGCGACAAAGTCAAAATCTGAGACCTCATTTATTAGTGGGATTTGGTGCCCTATTTAGTTGTTCAAAGATGGTACTAGCAATGGAAAATATGTGCATACAGCCACTATTTGTTTTTTTTGTTCTTTCACACAATACTGTGAATTGTGTCTTTCTAAATGATTTACTATGCTGCCAAAAAAATAGACACACACTTCACAGAAAGATGGGAACATTTAGCACATCTGAAAAATATAAAAGTTCACTGAGTCATTTAACACTCAGAGAGAGCTAATAGGAATAGTTTCTGTAGGAATGGTTTTGATATAGAATTTATACATAAAAACTCCTGAGAAATGTCTCATAACCATAATAATAATAAAAAATTATATTAAATTAAAATCGTGGCAGTTTTCAAATCTCTGACTCAATTATCATTGTTGCTGTAAAATCTGTTTTTCAGTTCAAGCAAAAATGATTGAGCCTCTTTTCCAGCTTCCAAAGTTACTCTGCTTTAAATGTATATGACTGTGAATGTACATGATAATTTATAGTCTGGTTAGAAAAAGTCCATATTTTTTCTATATTTTTGCATGTGGGAAAAAAATTTAAAAGAATATTGCAAAAGTGATACATGTTGCATGTAACAGTGCTCTTTTTATATTATTCAGTGTTTTATATCTAAGGATCTTAATATGTAAGTAGAATGTTATCTCAGTTTTGCAGGTCAGGAAGTGAACAAAAGGAGGTCAAACAAGCCAATGTCAGGATCAAGATTGGAAGTCAAGGGCCTTGGACTGTGTGTTAATGATCAAATGTTGCTGCATGTGATTTTTATCTCCCAATTTTATCAAATTTTTGTGATTGTCTGAAGAACAAGAAGGTAGTATTTGCAACTGAGCACTTTGAATTGCTTAACACCAGTTATACTAGGCAAAATATCTAACACAACAATTACAAAACTGCACCCATCAAGCACAGGACTGAGCTTGGCCACTTTTCCTTGGTAAATAATAGTACAGTCTTAATAGTAATGGCGGCAACTAAAACCTTTTCCTTCTACTCTTGTAGCTTTGTGTTACAGATTTATTAAAATATGGCGGAATGTAAGTACTGTGTCTGCATTATGTTATTATTTTCCTTAAATACTGTTCCCTTGAAAGTTACCATTTAAGGGGAAATACTGGACTAAATGCACCCACCTCTACATTTTCCTGTTTAGAACGAAAATACTCTGGGTTAATGGTGCTGTTTAGTTAAGTGCTAGGAAACTGAGAGCAGTGCAAAACAAGAGGGGATTCAGGTGGAGGCAGTAACCAGGAGTCTGTACATCACTGCAGTTTGTCCTGGCCACAGAGGGGACGGAGCTTAGCACTGCCTGGGTATGGCTAATTTGCTCTTCTATACCATGCATCATCATGCACTTTTAGGGGGAAGAATAAGTGATCATACCCCTGAAAAAGTGTCATTTTGCTTCTCGCTCTCCAGTAGGAAGGTTGTCCGGATCAGCCCGACGGACCCCACCCTCTTGTCACCATCCAGCCCTTACCAACTTGTCTGAGTGTGGCTCCAAGATGTGGTGCTGAAAAGCAGAGAAACACGGAGTTGTAGTGGTGCTGAAGGACGGTGATGGCGCGAGAGGATCCCACAGGGAAAGGAGAGGCAGGGGAGCGCTGCAGCCCAGCTGAGCTGAAGGAGCTGAGAGGGGCTGAGCAGAGACGAGTGGAGAAGAGCTGAGCAGTCAGAGCGGCGGTGCAGGGAGCAGCCATATGGAATCGAGTCCAGCATCCAGAATGACAGCAGAGTCAAAACCGAAGGGACCCAAGCCCCAGCAGAGCAGTGGCGCAGTGTGGCACAGACTCCTCAGCTTTTGGGGGCTTGTCTGTCGTTTCCTGCTGTCCCAGGCCCAGGGAGGGGAGGGGGCAGCAGCAGGGAACAGCCTCCACCCTTGTCTTTGACCCAGGGGACACAGCCTGTGGGGAGCGTTTGCCATCTTGTCCCAGCGGTCATGCAGAGCTACACTGAGTTCTGTTCACACCTGTTGTGTGTAAATCACCTTCTCTTTTTCTATACTTTTGTCATTGTATTGCTACTGTTACTGTGCCTTTTTTTTTTTTTTTAATTCCACTGTCTTTTGCTTTCAGTAAGTTGAAAAAAAAATAATATGACTAGTTTTCCAATGCCCTTCCCATTGCCTCTCATCTCCATAGCCAATATTTAAATCCAGCATAATGGATAAGAAAATGATCAGATGTAGAAAAAGCAGGAGATAGGTTGAAGATGAACATAGACAAGGACAGAGGCAGTAATGACACAGTTATGCCAATAAGACTTTGCTGGGGAAATGATCATTCATTCTCAGTCAATAATGGAGTGCTACTTCTAGGTGTCAATCAACTGAGAAACAAAAGTTTCCAGTTTTAGACAAAAACCTTGACTGTCAAAGTAACTGAAAGGACAGTTGTCAGTGCTGTAATAGTTCAGCCTTGCCACAGAGCCAGAGCAGTTGCCCAGTTCTAATTTCAGTGCAATTTTTTGAGGTTTCCTTCAAAGTAAAATGCACATTTTCCATTGTTAATTATGATAGTTCCTCTTATTCAAGCTACTTATGGCTTTCCACCTTGTTCTCTATTATTACCTTCAGCTGGCAACCATAACCTCTTTACCAGGAACTTTAATCTCTCTTTTGAGATGCTTCATAAATTATGTCTTCCCCCTGCCTTCAAAAGTGATTGATACAACCTCTCTGTATCTTACTGTCACAGGAAAGGATAATTTTTACATAAAACAAATAGAAGCAGAGAGCTGCTGTCATAGCCAACATATAGAAACTTTATTCTTATTCTCCCATCCCAGCTTTTCTCTGCTGAAAGACTAATTTCTGAATCAGGGTGAACATGGGTTTCTCTGAAATAAACAGCTCCCCCTCTCCATCTCCAACCTCTTTTTTAGGGCTCTAGCCCTCTGCAAACAACCTGTGAAATAGAAAATCTCCTTAAATCATGGAAGGACAAAATTTGCAAGATTATGCATCTATTGCTAAAAATTGCTAACATCTGCAGCTATCAATTTATTAGCTGCAATCTTAGGGGTCTCAATATTGTTTAAGGAAGTACCTCACATTCATATAAGTTATGGATATTTCCAATAGTAAATGTATGATCTATCTTGTTGCCTAAGTCAGCGCTATGAGTTTTTTTTTTATCTGTTTTCACCTATGCATTCTTGAATCTGTGGATACAAGGAGATGCTGCAGCTTTCTTTCTCCCTAAGAAGAGCTTTTGAAAAACAAAAAAATATTACCGAAAGACAGTTTCTGCCACATATTTAAGGTGATCAATGAGGAAGAAGTCCTGGAAGTGAGTCTGCAAGTCTGTTGAACAACTACAGTCCTTCAGCAAACACACTTCTGCAGATGCTTTTTACATGAATTTCTTTGTCTCTAACACATCTAGCCAGGTAGATTCAGAAGGTGTGGGAGGCTGCTCACAGAGAGCAAGTGAAGGACATTCACCTGGGGAAACTGATGCTCACCTCCAGTGGATAATTGTTATGAAATATTTAAACGTGTTCTGACACCTACATAAGTGCTCTAACCCTCGTGCAGGCCTTTTGTTCTTTCTTCATGGCCCAATTAATATTCAATTATTTCAATTAGAGTTGAAGAGTTTTTACTCCCTTTAGTCAGAGGAAGAAATTAAACCTTTTTTTGTGCATCCTGGCTAAATGTGTTAAACACAGACATAGCCAGTTCCTCAGGCTGTGCTGCATAAATGGGATTTGAGGACCACTCCCAGACAATGTTTCAGGTTGAAAATCCTGGTTGGGAAGTATTATTTCTGCCTCCCTGAGGAAGCTGATTTACAAGACCCTGACATTTGATTTCTTCATAATTTCTTTCTCATTAACTGTCTGGGAATTCCTCTAGAGCCTAGATTTCTAATTAAAGACTGGATCTAGAGAGATGTAGCATGGCTGAGAAGAAAATGATTTAACTCTGGAGGTTTTCTTGCCTGCAGCCTTTCAAGGACCTCCTCTTTGGCAATTCCCTGGGAGTGAGAGCTGGACCCTTGATCTTCAGTGTCAAGATGGTACACATGAGCCAGTGGGTGCCACAATTCCTCCAGCCCATCAGAATGTTTCTACCCCGTATTGACAGCACACTTGAGCAACTGTGGAGAAAAGGCCTCTCAACACAATCTCTTAGCCTGAGATCCTATACTAAGCATTCCCCCATTCAGGATGTTTGCATGACAAGTGTAGAGTTAAAAAGGAATATTGACAAGACTTGACGGAAATCCAGCACAGACCAGTCTTCAAGTGCAATTTGTGTCCTACTGCTACAAGCACATGAAGGAAAGTAGTTTGAGGAAGGAGAAATGGCCCAGAGGTGTAAAGGCAGTGAAGATTGACAAACACTGATAGATCTGTTCCTGCTCTCCCCTGCTACAGTGGTCTTCCACACAAATGAGTGGAAGCACACACATACAAGTCTAGGTCATAAAACACTTTCTAAAACTCTAAGGTGGGCAAATGCATGGCAGTGAAAGGAAGTCTTGTATAATGAGTGCATCAGAAAGGCCAATTTGTCAGCATAGGACAGTGACTAAACAAGGAGTGTCCATAGGCATTCAGGCTAGCACACAGCTTAGATGTGGTACAAACAGTCAGTAGATGAGTTAATGATATATCCTGTGGATGTAAAAATAAATTCTTCCACAATAAAAGTGTCATCATCTAACAGGCATAAATTGAAGTGAAAGAAACAGAAATAAAGGGGAATAGGAAAGAAAGCATGTTACATGATTAATCCATACGCTGTAAAAAGTGAGAGATCAAAAAAGACAATGAAGGCATAGGTTACCATTTCTCCTTCAGTCATTTCCCAGAACTTTATTTTGAAACTCTATGTCTGTAAACTAGTTTCTGTAATAACACCACTTGGTAACTCTGTTTTATAAATAACAGCACATAATACACTCTGCACTGAAGACAAAATGTGAACAAGGCATATGTTCAAATTTTAGAGGTATTTTCAAACAGGCAAGAACATGAGAAACCCGACAAAAAGATAGCATAGACTACACATTACAGACTAAACATTTTATGTCTGTCTATTAGCAAGCATGTTACCACACGTGTTGTTGGTTTTCAGATTTCTTATGATTTCACGCTGTAAAATTGTGCATCTCTGTAACCAGTTATATTGGACAGACCAAAACAACTGGATTCAGGCCCTATATTGGATTTCTTTAGTCGCATTTTTATTTTTGTAACTAGACAAACCAGATAAATAGGTGCATTTGCCATGAAAGAGGTTTTTCCATTGTATGGTAATAGAAGCTGTCAGTTTTTAGGATAAGTCCTTTATCTCTCAATGTTCACTTCAACGTTTCCTGTAATGAAAAAGTCTGAATTGTTATTACCTGACAACATTTGACAAGAAAGTGCAAACATGAATTACTGAAACAGTATTCAAAGCATCCCATTTATTCAACTTTACTACACACTACTTTCTTATATTTCTGTACCCTTCACTCCCATAATCTGATTGTTGGAGTAGAAAAATGAGAACTGACAAGTTTTACGGAGTATTTTAAAACTGAATATTTTCATGGAATATTTTAAAATAAGAAGTGGAAGAACAGAAGAAAGAAATGTCATAATTTGTTTATGTAGTGAAAACTGGTGGTAACCAGGGTTAAGACAGACCAAGATTCAGTTCCCCTCGTGTGACTCATCTCATGCAAGCATAATGGAGATTACCTAAAATTTACTCGTTCTCCTGCGGTTTGAAACAAAAGCGGTTGTCCAAAGGCTGACAGCACTGTTCAAAGGCTGAGATACAATACATATTAGAGGGGCCATAAGTATCACAGTCACTTTGAGAAGAGGTCTGAACTGAGCCAAGGAGGATTTGAGTGTCAAAGTTATTTGGGAAAACCACTTCTGCTTCTGTTTAGACGAACTCTCACATACATCAGCATTGAAGGCAGACACCTATGCCTGGCTTTCTTCAGTGTCTTTCTCCAAACCCTTTCCCTGGAGAACATGAAGTCACCCAGTCTCTTTTTAAGTTCCTGCAAAGTGTTATAGCCCTGTGAAGTAGTCAGTTTTGTTTCAAGTTTCTTCGCATGTGTATATTCACAATATGGGGATGAAAAATCACAGTTTGCCTAGGTTTTCAGGATGAGAAAATGTAAGGACTCTCTCAGAAGAAACAGAGACGGAGAGAAGATCTAAGAAAATTATGAAATCCTGTGTGAAGTAAATAACCACTAGGAGAAGAGGAGTATTTCTTAAATCTGAAATGCTTACAGAAAACCTTATACCTCTAATTGAGTGGTATGAAAATCAGCAGAAACTGTATCAAAACTGTTCAGAAGAAATATTTTTACCATGGATACTCTAGGGGGAAAGGCCCCTAATCAGAACACAAAATCTTGAAAAGAAAAAGAAAAAAATTGCAATTTAATAAATTATAAAAAGGTTTAACAACTGACAGATATATGGATCATATAAATACAGATTAAATGGATACTCTAAAAAGATATAGCTGATATAAGCCAATACTGAGAAAAAGAGCACTTTTTTTCATGGTGAAGCTTTTGATGGCAGCCTATTCGTCAGTTCTGTTCATCTCCCACATCTCTTCTTGGTTTTAATCTAGCTTAAAAGGCTTTGAAGCTTTCTCATTCTAAGGAAGATAACTAATAAACTGAGAACAAGTAGCAATATAAAGGTGTAAAGCAGGGAAAAATATAATTTTTGGCAGACAATAATGAAACAGGTCTGGTAGGAGAAATCCAGAAATACGGGAGGATCATTTTTCTTAGCATAATAATCAATTGGGTTCATGATTCAGTTTTTTAACACCAAAAGTTTATCAAATTTTAAATAATCATACATAAAATAGTATTTGAGTTTATACCAAGAGCAGTGAAGACTCACAGGTATCATGAAAGTAATGTCCTTTAAGAAACAGGAATATCATTGGTGGAGGGTATATGCTTATTTGAAAAACTAACAAGACCAAAGGACATTGTGAACTTAGTCCTAGGAATCAAGCCAGGTAACATAAGTGATATTAAACCTGGCTGAAATTCAGAATCTGATCTGAATTATCAAATCAGGAGTCCTTTGGAGTGTTTAATGGAAGGTGTCATTTAGAAGACATTTTAAAAACAGGCTCATAAGAAGTTAGATCACAGTATTGAATGCAGAAATTTTGAGAGCATGTGAAACTTTTCAAAGCCAAGGGTTGGTGTTCCTACATTTCCCACAAAATTCACTACTGTTTATTAAATTGCAGAAACTCCATGTAGCTCTGATCCACAGGAGGTCATAACATCCACCAAACCACTCTTCTGCATATCATTCACGGGAAAATATTGTTCAAAAGTATTCCATCACATAAAACGGTGAAAAATGATGAATGGAAAAAACAGAGGATGTGTCTGTCACTGTACAAAGCCAAGAATTTTATGGATCAGTTAACAGACTCCCATGCAGTGTATTAGCAATCCGACACTGAGAAAATGGGCTGGATAAGACATAAGCATTTTCCTACTCTTTGTGTTGAGTAGGTGTCTTTGAAGTTTTTTGAGATGTTAGTGTTGTAAGACTGATTTTGAAAGGTTTATGTGTGACTTTGCATATAAAACATGTTTTTTAGTATCAGAGTGGACCCCTGTATATGACTCTTACTGGCAACTCGCTTCTTGGGTTCTGTATCTGCATCATGGTCTCTTGCAAATTAATTTCTCTCTTTTTCACTTCTATTCTTCTGAAAAATTAGTCACATATTAGAACGAAGTTTGGAAGAGTACCTAATTTTTGCATAGTGTTTCTTCCGTGGTTATTTAAACAATGAAAACATTTTTTAAAAAATTGTAAGTAATTCTAGAAGTGTCCCTGGGGCTCGGATATGGGATATTACTGAGAGACTTCCTGGGCTGATTCAGCCCTCTGATTACTGCCCACTGCTGATACTCCAGGCTGGCAGTGATGAGATTGAAAAGAGAAGTGTTAGGGCAATATAAAGGCACTTAAGGGCTTTGGGTTGAGTGGTTGACAGGGCAGGAGTACAGGTTGTGCTCTGTTCAATCCTTTTAGTGGCGGAGAAATATGATGAAAGGAACTGGAGAACTCACACTATCAACAAGTGGCCTAAGGGTTGGTGTCATCAGAATTTTGGGTTCTTTAATTATGGGGCAACTTTTTTCAGTGGCTAGCCTGTTGGAACTGGATGGGCTTTATTTCTCTGAAAAGGGTAGTAGGTTTTTATCTTATGAACTGGCAGAACTCATTGACAGGTCTTTAAACTAGGTTTGAAGGGGGAAGAGGATGCAGTTGGACTATCTGGGGGCAGGCCTACGGGTGACAAACTTAAGTTAGGGGTGAAATCACTAATCCAGCTGAGGTACATGTATACCAATGCACGCAGAATGGGTAATAAACAGGAAAAGCTTGAAGCCATGGTGCAACAGTGGAACGATGATGTGGTGCTTATCACAGAAACGTGGTGGGATGACTCACATAGCTGGAGCATTGCACTGGACGCCTACAAACTCTTCAGAAGAGACAGGAAAGGGAGAAGAGGTGGAGGGGTGGCCCTTTATATTAGGGAGGTTTTTGATGACATGGACATTATAACTAGTGAGGGTGAAGTTGAATGCTTATGGGTGAGAATTAAGGGGAAGGCCAATAAGGCTGACATCCTATTGCGAGTCCTCCACCCAACCAGGAAGAAGAGGTGGACAACCTATTCTTTAAGCAGCTGGAGAATGCTCCAGGAGAATCAGCTCCTGCTCTTGTAGGTGACTTTAACCTACCAGACATCTGCTGGGAACTTAATATAGCAGAAAGGAGGCAGTGCAGAAAGTTTTTAGAGTGCATTGAGGACAACTTCTTGTTGCAGCTGGTGAGTGAACCCACTAGGGGTAGGACTATGTTAGACCTGTTGTTTACAAATAGAGACGAGCTGGTAGAAGATGTGGTGGTTGGAGGTCACATGGGGCACAGTGATCATGAAATTGTAGAGTTCTCAATATTTGCTGAAATTAGGAGAAGCATCAACAAGACTCTTACATTGGACTTTCAGAGGGCAGACTTTGACCTGTTAAGGAGATTTGCCCAGAGAGTTCCTTGGAAAGTAGTTTTTAAAAGCAAAGGAGTCCAGGAAAGGTGGGCATGCTTCAAAACAGAGATTTTGAGGGCACAGGAGCAGACTGTCCCTGTGTGTTGAAAGATGAGTCGACAAGGAAAATGTCCACCCTGGACCAACAATGAGGTTTTGAAAGAACTTAGGAATAAGAAAATAGAATGTCTCATCTCGGCAAGTAGGGTCAGCTCTCTCAGGAATAATTTGGAGGGGGTTGCTAGGGCATGTAGAAAGAAAATTAGGGAGGCCAAATCTCAATTCGAACCTTATTTGGCAACCTCTGTAAAGGATAATAAAAAATCTTTTTACAAATATCTTAATGGCAAAAAGAAACTATGAGACCAACCTTTGTTATCTATTGGATGCAGGAGGGAACTTAGTAACTGCAGATGAGGAGAAGGCAAAAGTGCTACATGCCATTTTTGCTTCAGTCATTAGTTGGAAGACAGTTTGTCCTCAGGATAATTGTCATGCTGGGTTGGTGGGTGGTGTCAGGGAGCAGAATGGTCCTCCTGTTATCCAGAAGGAGGCTGTCAGAGAACTGCTGAGATGTTTGAATGTCCATAAATCTATGGGACCAGATGGGATCCACCCCAGGGTGATGAGGGAGTTGAAAGATGAGCTTGCAAAGCCGGTCTCCATCATTTATCATTTATCAACAGACTTGGCTTACTGGTGAGGTTCTGGATGACTGGAACCTGGCCAATGTGATTCCCATTCATAAAAAGGGTAGAAAGGAGAATCCTAGTAATAATAGGCCTGTTTGCCTGACCTCAGTACCAAATAAGATAATGAGGCAGTTCATACTGAGTGCTATTGTGCAGCACTTACAAGACAGCCAGGATATCAGACCCAGCCAGCACGGGTTTAGGAGGGGTAGGTCGTGCTTGACCATCCTGGTCTCTTTTTATGACCATGTGACCTGCCT
>WBMY01002307.1:338932-433754 GCA_013397315.1 Donacobius atricapilla | reverse complement strand
TTTCTTTGGATATTTTTTTTTTTTACCTTGAGCCTATTGCAATTTTAGAGCCCACCAGAATCACTGCCTTGGTACATCTCAGGTGGAAAATTAGAGCAATTCAAAGCCTTTGATATGACACAGCGAGGGACCCAGTCCTTACTGTGGTTTTGTGGACTCACAGCACCCAAACAGAATTTCAAAAAGATTTTGCAGATTTTTTTTTTTTTTAATATGTCTCAAAAAACAATCCTGGTGAGAACCTGAGGTTTTATTCCAAGGAGAATTTTAACTAAGGTTATTAATTTCAGTCTATGGAAATATTGTCGCTCTCAACCTTTAAAAACATGAGCTCGAGAATGGAGACTCTGACCCCTTTTTACAGGGAAATAAAAGTAAAAATTAATATGTCAACAGTACCCATAACTGCTAAGAAAGTCCAGTTTGGGCAGCATTTTTTTACACAAGCTGAGTCTACTAAATACTTCCTTCAGAAGAGAACACAATCTCTGTTTAGAGAAAAAGAAATTCCCTACATCCAATAAAATAAGCAGATTGCTGTTCAAGTGCTACCAAATATCTAATAATTATGAAGTATTTTTATGTTAAATTTGGGAAACAGCAACATAAACTTTCCATGCCTGGAATAAATTTAGTTAAATTCAATGTAATGTGAATATCAGAGAATTATTCATAACCCTACAGAAAACTGTCTGAACACTCCGAGGACAAAGTACATTTTCACTTCATCTTTATTCTCCTACAGTACACAAGGGCAAATGAGGATTTATGAGAGAAATACATGAGGAAATAGCTTAAGTGAGCCTGACTCAACAAATATTTATATAAATACATACAAGGTTACTAACATTGGGCTTGATAGTGAAGATTAATTTCTAGAAAACAGCAAGAAATATATTTTTGCAGGCTTCAACATTGGCAGAAGCTGCTCCATTTTGAAATGAATTTCAGCCAAGTACCTGTTTTTAGAGAAAGGATTGTGAAGAGCTGAATCGTGACTTTGTAATGATGTGAAAAATCTGACATATATTTGGTGTAAACACCTTCCAACACCTTGTGTGTGTCAAATAAGTTTGAACCATTGATTCCACACTGCACTGCATAAGAGAGGGACAAGGACTGTGGAAGGCTTGGCAGGTCGTTTATATTGGATCTTTTAGGAAAGGGAAACAGAAGGGAAACAGGATGTGTGAGTAGGGGTGGAAATAATTCCAGGTGGATTATTCCCTCGTTCTGATGCTATAGTTATGATCCTGGCTCTGGAAGGACCTGTTTACTTGTGTTACAGGGTAACTGCATGCAGTGTTAATAAGATTATTATTTTTGTCATTGTTATGTTCTGGAGGTAGAACAGCTTGCTGGACTGAAGTGCGAAGTCAGGATCCCCTCTTTTCAAATGGTTTAAAGTTAATTAAACACAATACGCATTTAGACATAGCACACAAGTCCAGCAGGCTTCCAAAATGACCGTGCAGAATACTGAACTTACACGTGGGCTGTACAGTTCTGTTGTTACACGATGTTTTAAATATATTGCACAATGTTAAGAAATCCAAGTCTTTAGCTATCCCTACCCTTTTTTTTTTACTCTCTCTCTGTCTCTGCCTCTCTTCCCCTCTCTGCTCTCTTTTCTATCCCCCTTAGGTCAGAACACTTACCCTTTATCAATCAATGGTTCTCAGATAGAATATTTGCCACATTTGTGCTTTATTTTTGTCTGAGAAATTTGTCAAAAGGAATTCTCCCTGACTCCCCCTCTTACAGTGGGACAGGGCAGGTACTCACAGTGTTCCACCTCCCATTTCCCTGATGAATTCTCCACTCAGAACCAAAACTCCAGAGATATTCCAGACAGTGACCTCACCAGCACATACTGACAGGGACACGCGTGCCACAGCTAAACCATGATACAGCACATCTCCTGGTGCCAGTCCCTCGAGGTTTCCATGAGACCCAGAAACAGGGTGCAGACATTGTTTGGATTTTATGATTTATTGGGGTTTTGGTGAAAGTCGGGATGTTCACCTGGCATGAGACCTGAGTTCAGGCAAAGAATCAGAGATTCACAGGGTAATTAATGGTGGAAAAGCCCCCTAAAGTTATCTAGTCCAAACATCAATCCCGTGCCACCAACATGTCCATAGCTGCACCAGTGCCACAGCCACACATTTTGTGAACAATTCCAAGGACAGGTTCTCCACCGGTGCCCAGGGCAGTATGGTCCAGCTCCTGAACATGCTTTCTGTGAAGAAATTTTACACAATATCCAACCTGAGCCTCCCCTGGCCCAGCCTGAGGCCGTTCCCTCTCCTCCTGTCCCTGTTCCCTGGGAGCAGAGCCCGACCCCCCTGGCTGTCCCCTCCTGTCAGGGAGTTGTGCAGAGCCAGAAGGTCCCCCCTGAGCCTCCTTTTCTCCAGGCTGAGCCCCTTTCCCAGCTCCCTCAGCCCCCCTTCATCAGGCTTGTGCTCTGAAACATCAATTTGAAATAGTATAACCCCGAGTAAACACTGCTCACCTCCACGGTAAATAGTTAAAGGAAAATTCTCTTATTATGTTAATATCTACCCAGACAGTGTGGACTGTACAACTGTGCAGATCTTTGCAAGCAGTTCTTGCTAGGTGCATATAATTTAGATCTGCCCTTCCCTAGATCAAGATTTCAATTTTACACATTTAGATATCTAATCTGCAAAAACAAATCTTTCCTGGCCTGTAAGTGAAGTTTCAGAAGGCTTTGGAAACAGGATTGTTTCACCTTTCAGATTATATAAATTAATAACATTCTCTATCTTTAGTTTCTGCATCTTAACCAGCAAACCCATAAAGGTATTTATAAATTTATGACTCTGACAGAAAACTCTCTGAGTATTCCCTGATTCTCCGGCACCGTGTCTGTCAGAGAGGTAAGACAGTCTAGCCTCCTAATGAAGATCCTTGCAGTACAAATCAAAAGTGTCTGAAAACTCTGGGAGAATCAGCTCCTGTAATGCTTTGTTCTCCTGAACTCCAAATAATGCTTTAATCTCGGATCAACAAATTTTTGAAGCTTTTTCTTAGTTTTAAAAGTCACATATGACTGTCTTGAAGGAACATTGACAGTCTCTGAATAAACTCGTAATAACTGTCATTTGTTTTAAAAACAAGCAAGCATTTGTTTCTTTACAGAATGCTAAAGGAAGTGAATTGTCAAATAAACCAATTGGGCTCATATATCTGAATATAAAAATATCACAGAGAACGCCCCACATCTAAAACGTCATGTCAGCTGCACCATCAGAACACTGGCAAAGTCAGATATTACTAATCCATTATGCAACATTTTTATTTTCTTGTTAGGTATATCACAAATATACTAATTTTCTACTCTAAATGTCACTTTCCTAATCATGCCAGTGTGATCTATATCAGTTATTCTTAATTTTTCTATGTTTATCTTATTTCTCGTTTGCGTGGGGACAAAAATCTAAATCCTGATGATCACTGTAGCAGCTGCTTCATTACACTTGCTGTGTTTGGTTTCCTGATAGCATTTTACTGCAGCTGATTACTGTTTTAATGGTGCAGTAGATTCAGGAATACTGTAGAGAAAGTGCCTTTCTTAGAATAATAAGTGTCTTTCTATTAAAAAAAAAAAAATAAAAGGAATAAAAGGCAAACTCAGGCTCTATGTTCTTATTGACTCCTCTCACCAATTTAAACAAAACTCATCTGTACGCAAGAAAATAGTTTCTGTCAAATCCTTTGAAAAAAAGGCATCATCTACTGCTTAAATTTATGTTTTGTTCTAAAAAATCAAGATTTTTGTTTCAAAGGCTTGCAGCATCTTGTTGTTTGTATTCACAGAATTATTTCTACGGTGGGACACCGCACTACAGAAAATAACATTGTCACATCAGCGCAGGAGTTTTCTCGCGAACACCTGGGAAATTTAAACTCTCTGAAAATGCAAATCACTTTTACAGTTTCTGTAGTCCTGCGATGACACTTTTCTGCACATATTTAAATCACAGCATCCCTGGAAGTGTCCAAGGCCAGGTTGGGCAGGGCTTGGAGCAGCCTGGGATAGTGGAAGGTGTCCCTGCCATGGGCAGGGGTGCAATGAAATGATCTTTAAGGTCTCTTCCAGCCCAAGGTGTTCTCTGGTTCTATGGATGATTGACACAACCCCTCCCTGTGCCCAGTTTGCAGAGGAATTTAGATCAGGGCCGACATACAGAGAAACCCGAGTATAAGCCCCCAGAGAATCGTGGTACAAAATACAGGTGGTACGTAGAAAATGTCCTGGGGTGACTTTATGGTGCTTGCATCCCCAGCTGTCTGTTCTGTTTATGCTGGATATTGAGTTCCGCACCTTTAAGATTGGTTCTGAGAGTGAAGGGGGAGAAAAAGAAGAGCAGAGTTTGTTTTCAGAAATTGCACTCACTCCTCCACGTTCCTTCTCCTGGACTGTGCTCTCTGCAGCCCGGTCAGACAGCAGGAGAGCTCTCCTTTGCTTTTTGGTAGTTTTTAGCTGAGGCAGAGAAGTTCCCTGGACTGACTTTTCTTTTCCTTGGAACTGTTCGAACCTGCTCTGGACTGAAAGCCCAGAAAACTCTGTGAGCTCACGCCTGTGGCCCACCAGGGTCTGGACGCTGCATTCCAGCACAGGAGGGACTGATGGGAGCCTGAGTGAGCCAAACAACCCCTCACGACAAGGACTCGCTGAATTTGCCATCTCTTCAGAACAGCGAGAGGCACCGTTGTTTAATATTATTCATTTCTTTATGCTTGGGAACTCTTTGGTCATTAAATAAACAGTTTCTTCCACTTTCTCCAAGGAAATCTTTTTCCCAAACCAGTAGGGAGAGGGGCCATTTGAATTTGCTTTCCAGAAGGACTCCATTCATTGGTTTCTTCCCAAATTTGCCCTAAATGAGGACAGATAAATTTTTTGGTGCCCAATGCGAGGCTTGAGGAAGTAGAAAAAAACCTGTACTGAACACAGTGACACCAGGACAGGTGTGCAACACATGTAGTTGCAGTTGGAGGGGAAGACTTGGATCTCAGCTTTAGAGACAAGTTCTGACATTCTGTCTAAGCCCCTCTGAAACTTGCAGCAATTCCACCCAGTGACCTGCTTCTTACTTCTATTTTTTACTGAATATCTACCTTCTAGTTTTGATCTTGTGTGAACAACATAGTACCCAAACTGACATGTCAAATAAAAGAGGAAGCAATACCTATATTTGGTCTTAATTACTCAAGTTTTTGCCAAGAGAATACTAAAGCAAAGTCAGCAGATAACTATCTGATGGATATTAAAGATGTTTATTTTAATTAATTAATCTGGACTCCTTTCTGAGGTCAGCATTTGCCTTGCAGCCATGTGGAATCAGAAACTTATTTCTCTTACTCACTGGGGTTTATTTGATTTCATATTGGCTTTCACCATTTCAACAAGGGAGTGTTATTTCTGCCTGAATTTCAGAGGGCGTGTTAAGAATTACTTAACAATTGGCATGTTCTTAATGATAAACCATTAGGGAACTATTTTCCTCCTTTGAAGATATAATATGTTGTGAAAAAGTAAATTTTTTTACCACTCTCTTGCTTTGCCAGCTTCTGAAACAATTTGAAGATTCGGGTTCTTGATGTTGATAAGGTTGGACTTGATGACCTTGGAGGTCTTTTCCAGTTTTAATGATTCAGTGGTTCTGTGTCATTCTGGAGAACTGGGGTTTCCTTACATGAAGGCTACCTTGGAATACTGACTTGTTTCCATGAATTGTTCATTAAGAAATCTTTCTATTTAGTATTTCCAATTATTATTCTTTCTAAAAGATTCTGCAATTGTGTAACTTGCTGAAGCTCTTACGTCGCTATGAAATAAATTGTTTTGTTGTGTGAAATATGTAACCACTGGAACATGCCATCCTTTGTAATATAAATGTTCTGTAGAGACACAGTTGCTGCTGAGTCTAATGAAATATCACCTGATAAACATACTCCTCCCTGTCTTAGCATAGCAAATATTCCAGGGTCAGACCCTGACCCCACCTGCACAAGTCTTGCTCACAAACGTAGCCCCTTGGCCTAATGTTCAACAGGAACACAAAAATAGCCACCAGCTTAATTGCTGCCAGAGAACTATAATTCAATCTCCATCTTCTGGTACATTTAATGGGTTTAATGTCTACTATTTAAAAAATAAATATTTCTCAACAAGACAAAGTGTCAGTGGCTTGATGTCCATTTTTAGTAATGGGAAGGATAATAATTTTCAAATGGGCTCCTAATTATGAATTCTGCCCAAAACACATCCTGTTTAATAAGGTAAATGGACAACTCTGTCCTTGTACATGTTTTTAGAGCACTAGGACAGAAGCTGGCTAACATGGTTATGAAAACAGAGAAGTTTTCAGTGCACCCTTCTGTTTTGAGTTATTTAGAACATACAACTCTGATTTTTATAGCTGCTTTCCTGGGGAAAAAACTCATCTAGGACAAGTGCAAACTCTTCAGCAATGAACAGGTTTGAGACCTCAGCTGAGTTAAAGCATCAGGTTAGAAGCAGTAAGATGAACTGGCTGGTTTGTACTCAAGGAGGAGGAGATGGAGAAATTTAAATAGCTTCCATGTATTGAAGTTATTTTTAAGGGCCATCTAAAACATTGAACAGTCTCATACATTTTTCCAGACATTAATCATCCTGGGAGCACCTTAAAATTCAACCTTGGCATTAAATTTCTTCAAGTAGCTTTTATTTGTGACCTGAATTAACATCTAACAGTTGTTTCATTATGGAGTTTGCCATATATCAAGGTTTCTCTACAGATTGCCAAAAGTTCAGCCTGGCATCTGCTTTACCTGGTGTTTCACTGATTTACATTGGAAGTTTTTCAATAATAAGTATTTCTCAGACAAGAAACTGGTATTAAGTCTAGCAACTCGTAGAAACTTTGGTTTGTTAATAACATAAACAGTATATATTGCCACATTCTATATTTAACTCTACTTTAGCAGTTGATTTGGAAAAATTACAAGAGTGAGAGTATTTTGAAAGTAATTTTGAAACCATAAAATTAACAAAAAGTAGAACTCAGAACCAACAACAGACATTTTACTACAGTTTTACGTTCTCTGAGTGAGCATAGGCACCTCTCTTTTTTTAACAAGCTTCTCCAAATTTCCAGTGGGTTTGGAGCTGGAACAGGGAAACATCCTGGTTTCCTTTTAGGTTGTCTATGGTTAATGAAGCAAATATGCTTTTATGAAATTCATTTGTGTGTGTTCTTCCTTCAAATCAATAGATAACATTTATACTGTGCATATTATTTAAAGGAAGTAATAGAAGTGTCAGGGCAATGTCCAGAGGAGAGCCACACAGAAGTCAGAGGACAAGAATGCCTTTTTCATTTTTAGGAAGTCTGAGGGAATTGAGGTTCCCTAGCTTGGAGAACAAAAGGCTCCAGTGGGATTTATTGTAGCCTTTTGATGTGCAAAGGTGATTTAAGAAAGATGGTGAAAGGCTTCTTACCAGAGCCCAGAGAGCCAGGACAAGGGACAATGGTTTTAAACCAAAAAACAAGGGATAGATTGCACTGGATTCAAGACAGAAAACTTTTTTATGATGAGGACGCTGAAACAAAAATATAAGTTGCCCAGAGAAGATGTGACTGCTCCATGTCTGGCAGTGTCCAAGGCCAGGTTGGATGGGGCTTGGAGCAGCCTGGACTAGTGGAAGGTGTCCCTGCCCATGGCAGGAGGGGAGGATTAGATGATCCTTAAAGTCCTCTCCAACCCAAGCCATTCTATGAATTCCATTTTTCCCTGGTAACATCCACTGATTCCACCTTGTAATGTGATCTTCAAAGATAAAGGGTGCCCCAAATTACTTGTAACCTAGTCAAATATGAAAAAAAAAACCACTAAAAAGGCAGGTTTCTACTTTTATATTTTACAGATGAGACAACCAAGAATCTTCCCTCTCTTGAGGTCTGACTTTGCATTCTCGTGGAGCAGAATATTGCTGGCTACAATTCCAGTGCACACAGTCCCTGAACTCCATTTCTCTTATGTAATACAGGCAGTAAATGTGTCATTTGAGTATTATTGTGTGTGAATTATACCTGTGTCATTCAGAGACTTAAATGGTCATAGTCAATAGAGGTGAATTAATAATTGATTTGCAGTAACAGCAACCCAGGCCACAGAAGTTAATATCCAGAGAAATACACTTGGAATAATGTAACATGAATCAGTTGGTAATGTCACATCTTATTTTTCCTGTTGTGCATGTTTTGCTAAAGTAAAATTCAAGAATTACATTAGTCTCTGTATTCTTTATAGATCTTGAAATTATTTTTATACAATTATGGTTTTAAGGTCTTAATATCTGCTAATTTGTAACTGGAAAGCTCCAAATTGTGACCAGAGATGCATTAATTGGTAGTTATCATCCTACTCCTGGTGCAACAAAAATCAAGAATCACCAAGAAATTATACTTTTTGAGGAAGATGATTAAGGTTATTTCCCCCATTTTTCACCCAAACACATTCAAGACTAACTCACATAATGTCTTGATTTTCTGGGGATATCATCATCTTTCAGTTTCTCCAGAATTCAGGAGGCTGAAGANCCCGTTCCCTGCTGCCCACACTGGAGTTCAGCCCTGGTCATGAGGAGTTCTGGGGTGAGGAAGGTCCAGCTCACACCCACAGCAGCCCCCGTCCTTCTCAGCAGGGCTGCTCCTAATCCATTCTCTTCCCAGCCTGGATGTGTGCCTAGGATTGCCCCACTCAGGTGTAGNGACCTCCTATAAATAGCACAGTGCTTTATAGAGCAATTAAATGTTATCCCAATTTACCAGGGAATGTAAAGCAAGACATAGAAAAGAAGTATTCAACATTATGTCAGCCACTAAGAGAGACAGAAATGAAGATTTTAGACTTCTGCTCCATTTCCTAAGCAGTTGTACCTGACAGGTACCTCCTTCTCACTGAGGATAAAATTTGTACAATTTACAGATGATTTGTATATAAATACATAAATATAAACTTTAATCTTTATACAATCAAATCAAGCATTATATTAAAAATATATTAATATATTAATATGTATTATATATAATTTTATTATAATATATGAAATATATACACAATATAATATATAAAATATAATATATTCTATATATTATGTCCCTGAGCACAGGGGCAAAATCCCCCGTTCCCTGCTGCCCACACTGGAGTTCAGCCCTGGTCATGAGGAGTTCTGGGGTGGGGCAGGTCCAGCTCACACCCACAGCAGCCCCCAGTCCTTCTCCCAGGGCTGCTCCTAATCCATTCTCTTCCCAGCCTGGATGTGTGCCTAGGATTGCCCCACTCAGGTGTAGCACCAGCACTTGGCCTTGTTGAACTTCATTTGACCACTGAAAAGCAAAGTAGAAAAATATGAACAGGTTTAGGCTGTTAACGCCTGCCTACAATGAAAAGGAACTTGAAAAATTGGAGGAAACTTGGCCCTTGTAAACTCTGTCATCTTATCTTTTCTCTCTGGTGTCAAAAAGAAACATTCTTAGTCCGAGATCTATATACAGAGAGAATCATGCCTGGATTTTCAAAGATTGTCAACAAACCTTTGTTTGGAGTTTTGCTTCTTAAGTAGCTATGGAAAGGCAAGCTCAAGCACTATGATTTTGATGCTGAGCAGCTCCTCTGTTCCTCTAATCCCAACCTGGAAATGTGAGAGCACGTAACAAGCCCTGGGAAAACTTTTGTACGGGATGTTTCCAAGCAGGAGAGACGGAACCCTCTGTTTGAGAGGGGCTCCTGCAGTGCCACACCTCAGAGCGCTGAGCAAACACGAGGTGAGTACAAGCAGCTCTTGTCACTGATTCCCTTAATCACAGCAGATGGCCATTGCCATTACCTCATTACTGCTAATTAAGGGATGGAGGAGAGCTTGTCTTGCCACAAATTGAAAGTAATGAGCATGAGTAAGATGGTGGATATGTATCATGTAATGATTCATATAGTAATATAGAACACAGTCAAAATATGGGGAATATATAAAAGAAACTTTGAAACTTTTTAATTTATTGGTTTTCTTTTCTTATGCAAGCAGGGGGGAAAAAAGGAGGGCTAGCCAAATTGTGTTAGAGTTCCTTTAATTCGTATCCAGAGCTAAGGGACCTAACCCAGATCTCTCGTGCCTTTGGGTTCTGTATACCCTCTTCCTTGTGTATAAAAAAACATTGCCTGTGCTTTTCTCCCCTGTTCTTATTGATGTTTAATGATAATGTAGTACATCATTGAGCTTTCTTAATGTTCTTTTCTATACATTCTACTTGTTCAGCCAATTGATTCTTTAGCAGCTTTTATCTTCTCAATCCCAAATGCTAGCTGATCTATAAAAGCCAAGAATTGGAGAGTGGCTGTGTTTTCATGACTGCGATAAATTAGCGGTGAGCAACTAATTTAGTGCAGAAAATGTAAATGCATCAGCAGCACTCTGAACTGCTGAGGTGTTGTCCACTGAAACCAGGGGAAAGATTATTATTGACTGGGACAGGCTTTGCTGCAGACCTTCAGCAGAGAAACAAAAAAAGGGCAGGACTAAACTAGAGAAGAAAAAGGAACCAGCTAATAGATTTACTTATAATTCCCTTTTTCTGCTAGCCTAAGTGCACGTTCAACCTCTCTATTTCTGTGCGTATTTTTAAGCAATGATAATTCCTACAAAAGGCCCAAGGGGGATTGTGCATGTCTGAAACTTAGAAGACTTACTGAGAAATGTATTGCACACACTACATAGAGCATTCAAAGGTACTATAATTTGTAAAAAAAAAAAAAAAAACCCAAACAAACCACTCTACTCAGCTGTACATGATAGGTGCAGCAAACTCATATTTGAAATCTGTCAGAGTAAATTTAACTTGCCCATGTAATTTGTAAATTTAATTCTTCACCTAAAAAGTAGAGCTGTGCAGCTCAGCTCCAGGCATTTCTCAATAAATACACAGGAAAAAAGCTCAGGTGAATATTTGACTGAGAAACATTTTCAAGCTATCTGAAGTATTTCAGTGTAGGGAGAAAAAATAAAAATCCTGAGGAAGAAAATAGGAGTTTGGTTTTCTGGTTAAAAATGTTTTCTGAGTAGACAGAACAAAGGGATTCAAGGGGCAAAATAGCTGGTTTCACTGGTAAATATATTCTAGCACTGTAGATTTCTCTCCCAGGCTACATGTTTATTAAGTGTTTGCCGAAGGGGGAATATGTTTTTCTCTCTCTTTGTATTTATCAGCAATTACATTTAATCACAAAAGGACAGTTTTACGCTTACTGACTACCAAAGCTAACTTTTGCTTTTAAAACTATCCTCTTCAAATGAGACAAAAAGTTAATTTATTTTCCAAAGTACATGTCACATTTGCATGAGAAGTTAACTGTCAAGGCCTTCGTAGAGATTCTTTCAAATTGTCCATTTTATGCTGAAGCATTCAAAGAGGCTTTACAGAAGCAATCTTGAGAGATGGGATTCTAGAGCCCTTGGGTGACAACATTAAAGGAGTATCAGAGGTTTCATACCCAAAACCATTTGAGATGATAACTTGTTATTATTCTCTGGCATTGCAGGTCAGTGTTTTGCAAGACCAGGATCTGAGTGTTTAAGAGAAAAGGTGAAGCTATGTCTGGTTTTTAAATTGCACTGAACTGTCATATTTAGGGATTGATGCAGAGAACTGGAAAGAAAACCTCCCCAAAAAACCTCACAAGAACCCAACCAAAGAGTTCTAATAAATCATTGATCTTTTTGCATCATGATTTTGCCGGGTTTTCTTCCTTGGCAAATCCAGCCGACAAAGGATGTCTTTGTCCAGCAATATCATGGTACTGAGAACTGGGTGGAGGTGTGCTTCTACTTGAAGAAAGCACAATTTTAACTTTATCCACTGCCTAACAAACAATGCAATTAGTAAAACAGCTCTAATCTTTTCAGGAAGGAATCATGGCACTAGATGAGATTATCTTCACATCTATTAACTGAAAATTCTTTACTCATCCCAGCTGGAATTAACCATTTCACAAAAGACATTCTAACCTTATTTTTGTCCAAGTTTAAAGCACCATGTTTCTAAACACTGACAGCGCATAAATGTTAACCATTGTAAAATTGCAATCTCTCTTACAAAAAGCACGTCACCTTGCCTGGCAAACTTTGACTTTCTGTCCAAATTATCACATTAATCACTTAATAGTCTTGTGATTACCATTGTAAAAGGATCTGAGAGTCATTTCAAAGAGTCCCTTCATAAAACTGAGTGCAGTGGAAGTTGTAAACTGGCCTGGCACGTATGCCCGAAAGACGCCTGATTACTTTTTTACTGTTCAGCTCTTCTGTGGCAGGGGAGGACATCCAGCGGGTTACAACACCAGGAACAGGTTTGATGTAGGAGAACTTCCATAGCGGTCTCTCAGACCTGTGGCAATCCTTGGGAAGGCAGGAACTGTAGGGATTTGGAGAGTCTGGTTTGGGGAGTGGACAGGAAGTCAGCTTTCTGAGGCTTTTTCACACTTCTGTGGGTGTTCTTTTGGTTAAACCAAGATCAGGTTTCAGAGCTGCAAGAAAGAACTTCTGAGTGCCAGTCGAACCAGGCACCAGCAGACCCCTGGTACGTGCCCAGTTACTGCTGGTTTTCATTTCTGGCAAGGATGGGACAACACATTAGAGCTATAAACACATCCTGCTGGAAACAGCATGGATGGGTTGGTCCTGTTCGTCACCCAGAACTCATCAGCACTGGGGTGCACCCGTAGGGTGGGTGTGCATGATGTAGCAGGATGCTCTGCCTAAGTGGGGGCAACACAGCTCAGGTAATTCTCTGTTTGCCAAGTGATTGGAGGGATGGAGATGGGGATCCCTTTTGCGGCTGAAGGATGCTGAGGCCAGCCTGCCTCATCCATCCCGAAGTTAAACACCAGGGAAGAACCATGTTTCCTGAGGTCCTGACAGAGGAACCAACAAATTATAGCGCTGACAACTGACCTAAAGCTGCACAGCCTGGGGGCACCTGGCTGACAGTCCAATGCTTTATAATATAAAAATCCAGTCCCAGTTTCTAGAGGAGGGATCCTCAGCTCTGTCTTTACATAGGTGTGGAGGTTCTTCCCTGGAGTGGGGACACCCCTCAAGGTCAGTCCTCAAGGCTGAGCTGAAGAGATTTGCCCACAGTCATTGGGATGGGAGAGTGACATCGGTCTCTACTGAGAAATGATTCTGGCAGATTTAATATCATTGCTGCAGCAAATAGTGCACTATAGAAGTAGCCAGAGCTGCCTATAGTGTGCAGTAAATAATTCTGATTAAGATCTGTAGTCTAATCATTATAATTATCATCATTAATCTAAATAAACCATTTATTTTATGTATACAAACACATTTGATTTGCCATCCTTAATCCTGCAGGATGAAGTCATATAAAGGCTCAATTACACCTGTACAACCACTGCCCAAGCCTGAGGCTGGTATTGGATCCAGGCACACCCAGGCTGCCCTCTGGGAAGGACCTCCTTCCCGTATTGAACCCAAAAATCCCTTTATGTCTGCTGCACATCCTGGGAGTTTCTTTGCCTGGCTCATCCTGGTGTGTTTCCCAGCAGTGCCAAGAGCAGTCCCTGTCCGCAGGTAGCCTCTGAGGAGTGGAGAAAAGCAGGTATCTATTTGCCCTGATTAAGTTTTTAGGGCTCCCCTGCCTACCATTGCACCTCTGATCCTCCCTGGATTTATGTTTATGGTGATTAGCCTTCAATCTCAAACCCTAACAATTACATTTTGTTCCCAAAACATGCAGCCTTGCCATTTTTAAACTCAGTCTTTCACTGAAAGTCCTGTGAAATGTCACTAATGGAGCATTGTGTCATATAAATTAAATGGTGGAACAGCACAGTGGCAGTAGAACATGAAGAAGGATCCAGGATTAGAGCTAAGCAGAAAGCTTGCATTAGAACTTTACCTTTTTAAAGGTTATTTTGAAAAACTACAGAACTAAAAATGAAATTGCTGATTTGGTTGCTTCTTTCTTGCTAATTTTAACGTGTGGATGTCGACGAACATGAGAAACATTTGTCATGTTCACTGCTCAGTAAATGGTGGATAAATTCTCAGTGTTACTAAAAATTCCTGGGAGGGAGAGGTGAAAAAGGAAGTCTTTTTTCACCCCTCCCAACCACAGATGCAATGTATGTGGATGATGTGGATGAAAAGACAATGGGGATGAAAAAAAATTTTTTTGAAAGAGCATTTATAGAAATAATTTGCCCGGTGCAGGAAACCCGAGGTTATGAATCAGTGATGCCCTGTTGCAACATTTGGCTTTTAAAAGCAAAGAGTCACATAAGACTTATTTAAAGCTTTTGTGCACTTCTCCTTCCTTCTGGTGACCAGCTGTCATGGCAGAAGAATTCCTCAGGTCAAAAACGCCACTGGAGCACTCTGGGAGTGAGGTGGGGCTGCATCTGCCCTACCACGTCAGTGACAGTGGGGTACAGCGTTGTGTTTCAGCGCTTCCACCTGCCTGGTACTGTGCTAATCCAAAGCCCTCTCATCAGCTTGGCATCCCTGGCTTGCTGGAATAATGTCAGGGGACATCTCTCTCATTATCAGCACCTCTGCAGCTCCAGATCATTGAAATGTGCCAAAGTAGGTGTTCTCAAGGCATCGATGGCTTGGGAAGAAAAATGATGGAGGAAGATAGTAGTGGCAAAATGCCAAATTAGTTTATTTGTCAGCTTCGAAGGAAGACGAAATAATCGAATAACAATATCTGCAGGTGCCCAAATCAAAGAGACACTAGTCCCAAGTTAAAAAACCTTTACTATCCTTTTGAAGAAAACAGCAAGCTGGCTTACAAGTAATAGTGGGGCCGTTTGGGACAGGGTAGTTCAAAAAGAAGGCATTTGCTAGGGGGAAAGAATTTACCCAGTTACTGCTTTTTGTCAGAATTCATAGAACCATTGAGTGGCTCGGGTTGGAAAGTATTTTAAAGATTATCCAGTTCCAGTCTTCTGCCATGAGCAGGGACGCCTTCCACTGGAGCAGGTTGTATTGAGTTACAACAGACACATCCTTTCAGGTTCAGACATTGTGATCACGAGAAAAAATGCCAGGATTGCTGGTGCATCACGGCCACCACCTTTGGATTTCAGTCAGTTTGCAGAATTCATTCACTTTCTGGAGAGCTCCTAAGTATTCAGCAGGCTGCAAACAGCAACTCCCTTATGACTTCAGCATATTGATTTTTATATTTATGTCATAGATTCTGCTCAGTTCAAAGAGAATTTTCCCCCATTAGACTGTAAATAATTGATATGTCTATTGATTTTGTTTAATTTTTTTTTCTGAATTTGTTTTCTTTATCATTAACTTAATGTAACAGTGGGAACAACATATTGTGACTGTCATAAAAGGTTACTCAGGGGAAAACACAATTCTTCCAAGTCTTCTCAGAAGTCTCATTTCATGTGTGCTTATCTCTATTGCAGAAGTTGGATGGGAACATAAGCACGTATTTTATTCTTTAAGTGTTAAAAAAAACAAAAACAAAACAAAAAAGGGAAAAAACAAACAAAAACAAACACAAAACACAAATAAAACCCCCCAAAACCCAAATAAACAAACAAAATCAAAAAACTCACTCAAAAACCCAAACAAAAATCAAAAAAAAAAAAAAAACCAAAAAGAAGAAAGAAAAAGCTGCTGCTCTGCATGGTAATCTTATCCAAACAGAATCTGCATGATCCTCTTTGACTTCAGAATGCTTAAAAACACCCCAACAGACACACAAGCAAGCCATACACCTGCTATGTTTTAATTGCATTTTTAACTATCAGTTTCTTCATTTTCAACTCGCCTGTAACAGCAACAATCTGTTTCTGTATCAAGAAAAGTGGTTCATGTAATGTGCTCAAAAATACTCTTCTCCAGACTGAATGTCCCAGCAAAAATGGCCAACGGCACAGGGTCAGATTCATGATTCCAAAGAGATCCAGGTTCTCTCACCTTTTCTGCTTCTCCTTCTACTCCAAGAAGACCTGTGAGTTCTTGCTATGAACTTACCCTGATCAGTCTCCATTCAGTGGGTATATTTGTCTTACCAGCCTGAACAATAACAAATTCCATGTCCAAGCCTCCTGCTTTGTTATCCAACAGCACTGGCTGGACACTGATCAATAACATGACTCTGGATGTATCCAACATCTGTCTGTGATCAAATTTGTTCTGTTTGCAAAGCTTTTACATTTTTATACAACCTTCCTGCATTTGAGTGCACATCAGGAAATTCAGGTTATCTCAGTTGCTGCTAAAATTAGGAGTTAGGACTCGTGGGGGTTACTTTCCCCTTCATGTTTTAGAACAGGTTTGTGCATAGCTGAGGTGATGATGGATTGTGCAGGTATTTTGAACAAGTTTCTGTTATGAGGTTTGTAAGTCAGGCTAACAAGGAAGAAGCAGCAATGAAGGAACAAGAATCCACCATATCAACTTGGCTTCCTTCTCTAAAGAATCCAAGAGCCAAACAGCTCAGCGGCCTTGAAACAGTGACCTCAAAACACTTAAGCTGAAAATCTTGTCATACATTAAAAATGTAACTGTATTTTGCAATATATTCCTGAATAAAAGTACTGAGCTTTGAAGAGATGATTTTTAAAAATTCTCTATAATCATCCGATACATATGATTTTCAGATTTGCTATTTTTTTGCCTTTTTATTTTCATGTTTGATACTGAAGCAAAGGAATGCTTCCTCTGCATTTTGTTTCGAGCTCCCTTTTCCTTTTCATATTGGCCTGACACTGTGCTTTGTTGTGAGTGACTTTTCTTGCTTATTCACTGTTCTTCTCCAAACTCCCACTGCTCTTGTCTTGATTACAAACATCAGGATAGAAGCCTGAAAACTCCTGCTGCTCTGGATTGGGTCCTGATTTTGCTCCAAATTTCACAGGTAACCCACAGTTCTTGGATTTGGCAGCATAGAAGTGCAAATATTCCAGGTATTGATTAGCTTCTTGGAAAGTAGTTGTAGAACAAAATAAAAAGGGGAAAAAACAGAAAATGGAAGTGATTATAGGCAGAAATGTTCCTTTTTTAACAAGGAACTATGGTGAGGCAAGGGCCAGTTTAATAAAAAAAATAGTAGAGCTGAAGGTTTAAAAATAGGAATTAATAAGGCCAAGTTACAGAATATTACTTCACAGGTGTTTCTTGGGATTAAAAAAGGTCACCTTGTTATATAGATTTAGTATCAGTTTATATAACTGCTCAGTGAATTATGCACTAGAAAAACAGTCCTGTGGCAAATGAGTTTATATTTATAGAAAAAAAGGTATAAACATGTTTACACTGAAGTCTACTCTTTTACTTTAAAAAAAAAAATCCATTCCAGGTGTACATTCTAAGAAAAATATGTTTCTAGATCTCTAATTCCTGTTACAGTTTTACAGCTCAAATAAAACAGACCATTTAAGTGACTCTTGATATTTTTTAGAGCATGGTCGCAGTGAGAACTGGTTTAGAGCCAAGGAAGAGGGAAGTGGAGAATCATTTCAAACACAATTCAGAATCACTACCCTGATTGCAGGACAGAGAAAAAAAAAAACCTAAAAACACCCTCTTTGGGTTGTGTCAGCATCAATTTAAATTGACACTGCAAAGCTAAGGAGCCATCTGGAAGATGGAAAAATGAGTGTCAGCAGTCCCTTTTGACTGGACAGGAGCAGGAGGAGCCTGGAGAGGAATGGCTGATCATGACACGCCCATTGCAAGTCCATTTTAGGAAAGGATGAAAAATCCGACTTGTGATTAACGTCTTGATATCTTCTCGGGGTGGAGGGACTTATATCCTCGTGATAAGATGGGAAAGCAAAGTAAAAATGTGCTTCCCCTGGCAACAGGCAGAGCTGGCCACGGCTGATTTCCACAGAAAACATTAAATGAGAACAGCCCCCACCAGGAGCACATTTTGCTGTATGCATGGTGGCTGCACAAACAAGCTCTATTCGTAATCAGCCGGCCGCTGATGAATAGAGGTACTTGGTTTTGCTTACAACTTAGAATTAACATTTTATCATTTCCTATCAGCTTCTTATGCTCAGAGGTGCCATCACGGGCATTTAAATGATGAAGTTGGTTTGTCATAGTCCCTGCAGCCATGAACCATTTTAATTGTTGATGCATGTGCAGAGATGATTGATGCAACAAGGAATTCAGAGCAGTAAACTATCGCACCTCAAACATCTCCATCTCATATATCACTCCACACACAAAAGCTCACCAGATTAGCCTTGTTTAAATATTATTTGCATTTAAATTGCAGGATAGGTTATAGACTGTGTATTTTATGAACGAGGCTAAATGCTAAAGCCAGCAGTTACATATTCCTCTAAACACTGAGATTCACAGGTGCGCTTTGAAGGCCAAGTTCTAAGCAGACTGCAGAGTCAAGGACATGAGAGGAAAATCTCATTTGTTTTCTGCAAAGTTAGGGGCTGGGAGGTGGGGCAGGAATGCACCGACTCTGTGTTCTGAACTGCGAGCAAAGGGAAATATTCCTTGTTCTGAGGAGTGCCTTTGTAAACGCATCTTCATTCAAGTATTGTGCAGCCTTAATAGATTTTTTTATACACTGAATTGTTCTGTTCTTTTGCAGTTAACTTCAAAATGCTGTGTAGAAGGGAACTATGCTGATAGACCGCCACCAAGTCACTTCTACTCAGAGCTTCAGTAATGAAGCCTCTAACTGTATATTGATGCTAAATACCATTGTTAGGAAGCCCAATTATATTATTTTTCCAGGCTTACAAGGAAGAAGTGCAGTAGGTCACTCATTCTGAATAACAAATCAGCTTCTTAGCCTTCCCCAGAAATAATTCATTATTCAAAAAATCCATTTTTTATTTTCATTTTTTCTAAAGGTTGCTGTAAGTTTTATAAAAGCACGCTTTTCTTTTCCAGGGCCTTTCTAAATTCAGTGCCAACTGCCTAAAGCGTGCATTACCCTTGCAAAAGAAAATAATTTCCATACAAAAGGTTATAAAATGAAAAATAGAATTTAAGTTTCACTATGTGGGTTAAAATCTGCAGTGTTTTACTTTGTTGTGCTAACAAAGGACAATGTGTCATAAAATGTCTCTTGAAATTTGTTAGGGAAGGGTATGGAAACACTCTTGGAGGAATGATAGTATCAAACACCTCCTTTGGAATCATGTCTGCTAATTCAGAGCTTTATTGATGAGATCCTGGAAAACCCTGGCTGACAAAGAATCTGGTCCTTATCCAGAGAATAATGAAAGAAGGGAGTATCTGTGGGGGAAAAAACCTGCTGGCAAGGGTGATTATTGAAAGACTTCATCAAAAGAATGAAGCTGTGTCACTGGCACGCTGGCTGTGACTTGCAGGGCATCAGGAACAGAGCTTGGGAGATCGTTCATGATGAGGGAAGAGCTCATTTAAGGAAGATGAGATCTTTTTTCCATGAAGTTAGAGAATCACTTATTGGAAATGTTCAGCTACAAAATGGTAATAACTCACAAGCAGCTCATGGGAAGTTCTTCTGCTCTATCAGACACGAAGGGTTTGTGGTGTGTAAGGCAGAGGGATTGTGATGTGCTTGCTCGGGCCATGGAGGTGCTGCTGCATCTGCTCACAGCCCCCATGACAAACTGCTAAACCAAGAAACGAAGAACAGCATCAGTGACGCCTCTCTGTGCAACATGCACAGTAGCTCCAGGGGACTATGGGGTAATGAATAGGGAAATATTTCCATGGTCTCATATTTTTCTCTTGTCATTCCTCTATCTGTTACCTTCCAATTTATTTAGGGTCCGAGCCCCTCACTCTCCCCACACCTGATGTTGGTGAGCTTGCAGTCCCTGCTGGAATGAGTTCTAACCATTCTGAGCACGCCGAGCATGCGAGGAAGAGCCCAGGGCTGGACTGAAGACACACTGAGAGACCGAGGGAATCAGGATTCCCACATCTGAGGTTGTTCTCCCCAGCTCCTTCCTGCAGTATCTCCCTTCACTCTGTGCCCATCCCACTCCCTCGGGCAGCTCAGAAGCCCAGGCAGAGTATCTGGAGCAGGCTCGGCTCCCCCAGGCAAGCTGCACACACCAAAGGTGGCATGACCCAGCAAATGCGATTTGTGATTTCATGTCTGTGTTTACAGAAGGAGGGGGGGATACTTAGAGCAATACATGTGGAATATTTGTATAACTGTTGAGACTCAGTAAATGATTATTAATCCTGGTAGTAATTCTGAAAAACTGTCTGCTATTTATTTGTATCTCAGAGCTGCTTCCCAAAATAATAGGCAGCACATAAAGTCAAGGGCACTGGGTTCACTGATGCACCAGCTGCTCTCCCAAGTGGAATTCTTTACAAACAGCCAATAATCTGCTCTGCACTGAGAAGTTTAAAGCATTTTTTTATTAAACTAGGAGTGCTGGAATTGTGTATATCTCCTGATATTTCATTAAGGTTACTGGCCTTGTGTCCAGGGGGATAATAAGATGCCAGAAGGCTGCAAGAAATGCAAATAAAAAATGATATGTAGTCCTGGGACTGTTATTTGCAATACTGCAGTATTTTAATTCTCTAGCACTAGGCTTGGCTTGAGAATAGTAGGCTAAAGCTGAGAGTTACTGATGCATATCCTCAACCACAGGAACAAGATTTTTTCATGTGCTCTTTAAACCATTTATCTAGTGCTCTATACCAGGATGGTTTGGAGAAGACTTTCATTTTGCCAAGTTTTGGACGGCTTCAGAAAGCTCAGTTAAGAAAGCCAACATGTTAAAATACACAAGTTAAACCTGCTCTGGTTTACTCTGTGGGGAAGCCTGTCTTTCTCCTGTTCCTACAACAGTAATGCAGTTCCTGAATACTCAAAATTGGGAATGATTTTCTGCTTCTCCCATTAATTATTTTAAATATTTGGAACCTTAGACTTTGCCTTTTGTGTGATGTATTCAAGTGGTAGCTTCTGTTTGCCATGATGGCAAGACTACAATGATTGTTGTAAGTTAATTCCAGCACAGCATTTGTTCAAGGACTGGCCCATTCTACAGTACTGGCAAGAGAAAACTGATTATTTTAACCCAGAATAATTTTGAAGTGCGTTTGTGGGCTGTGGCAGTGGGTAGGAACTAGTGAGATCCTAAATGTGCCAAGCACAGTGCCCTCTCCTGACAAATAAATCTGCCAGGTTAAATCTAACCTGTCAGATCAGGCAGCTCTCTGCTGCACAGAGCACGGGCAATCCCTATGTCAGACTGCAGAAAACACCTGCAAATTTAAGTTAATCTTTACTCTCAGTATTGTTTAAAATAACAATAATTATATATACCTGATTTGGATATAATACCATGAGAAGCAAATAAAAATCTTTCCAACATCATCTATGGAAACCACGTAGGCTGCAGTCTGCAGGGCACATTTTCCCTTCTTTGACTATATTGTCATCTTAGGGAAGACATCATGATGTTCAAGTTCTCCTAAGAGTTGTGTTTGTTACAGAACAGAATATGAAAATTGTGCCTGGAATCAGTTACAAGGAAGCACATTCATTGTCAGAGAGTCCCTTTGGAAGTCTATCAGGTAGAATATATTTGTCATCAAAATTGCTTTCATTTTCACACAGAAATATTATTTTTGACTGGATAAAAAGTCTAGAAAGGCAGCACAGAGGAAAATTTAAAGGAAAATCCTAAAAGTCAGTATATCTGATGACATTTCACTCCCTGGAGGTGTCCAAGGAAGGCCTGGACATGGCACTCAGTGCTCTGGTCTCAAGTCACCCCTTGGACTTGGTGGTCTGGGAGGGCTTTCCCAACCTTAATGATTCTGTGACTCTGTGAAATCCTATTCTGTATTTTCACAGCATCCACTACAAATGATTCCCATTTTAGTGTGAGGCCTTTGGATTTTACCAGGGTTGAAATATTTACTGATAATAATAAGTCTTGCAGCAACTGTTGTAGGCAATATATTGCTATATCTGGTAGGATCCATCCAACAGGAAAATAGTCTTCTGGTGAGCATTGTCGGGGAGAGAGAAAGTTATTTTTGCTAATTTTACTATATCTGAGTAGCTTATGAAATGAAGGGAAAGTTCAATTTCACTTGTAAGGCCTTGAGAATGACAGAACCCCTGCTGACCAAAAAGCCCATTAGTCTGAGAACAAAGGGTCTCACCTGTTGGGAAAGGATGTTTTGCTGTGAAGTCTGCCCTATTCCCAGGGTTTTTATTTTTTTTCCCCCAGATTACTGGAAGGAATAGTCTGCTGTATCCAAAGGCCACTTTCAGGGACCTGAGACTCAACAGCTCAGAGCAGCTGGATCACAGAGCTGGGCCCTGGTCCTCACCCACAGGCAACATCCCAGCCTGCCTTCAGCTCAGCCCCTCTCATGGGCACCAGAGGGATCTGTACATAAATCACAGAGCACCAGACTGGTTTAGGTTGGAAGGGACCTTAAATCTCATCCAGTGCCACCCCCTGCCATGGGCAGGGACACCTTCCACCAGCCCTGGGTGCTCCAAGCCCCATCCAGCCTGGCCTTGGACACTTCCAGGGATCCAGGGGCAGCCACAGATTCTCTGGGCACCCTGTACCAGGGCCTGCCCACCCCCTCAGGGAAGAATTTCCTCCTAATATCCCACCTAACCTACCCTCCTTCAACTTAAAGCCATTCCCCCTTGTCCTGTCAGCCAGGATCTTGTAAAGAGTCTCTCTCCATCTTGCTTGTCGGCTCCTTCACTTACTGGGTGTCCCATTTAATTTGGATCATCCCAGTTTAGAAGCACCAGTGGGATTGGGACATAAAGCTCCATTTTTTTTAGAAAGCTGACAGCCATATTCCATACTTGGAACTGGTAACCAAAGGCTTAATTGGCAGCTATTCCCATGGCCTCTCTGGACAGCAGTCTGTGTCCATGTGTGCTCTGCACCAGCAGCTGTGAACGTGTCACAACCGACCCTTCAAAGGGCACAGATTTCAATCTCAGCACCTAATTAAAGTCTGTTGAGAGGGTTTGATATCAAAGACCAGCACTACTTGATGTAGGCAGCTTTTCCTCTGTGCTGCTCTGATCACTCTCTTCCCAATTGCTTTAGTTGTTTGCTGTATAATTTTTTAATGGAGCTACGACCTTGCAAGTTCTTGTGTGAGCTCCAACGACATGACCAGAATCAACTTTCTCTGGTTATTGCAAACCAGCCCAGACACACAGCTCAGGTGTGTTTAATTCAGGAACATGTCAGCATATCTCCTGCCACGAGTCAGTGAAGGCCCCTGTCTTGGATTGGAAAGACAGGTGTCTGCTAAGGAAGGCAGGAGCCCCCCTTGGAATGGAGAATGTAAACCCCCTCCCTCTGAATTATTATAACTTTGAAATTAAGGGTCTCTCAGGCAAAGATATGGGAATAGGAATAACAGCTCTTTACCAGGAAAATTAAAATGACATTGCGGTAGTACAAAAACAAAAACAAACAAAAAACCCCAACAAAACAAAACCACAAAGAAACAAAAACACACAAAAAACCAAAACAGAACAAAATACCAATGGACAGGGTCAGAATACGCCCTGGCACCCTGTCGGTCAGGATGTTGGGAGCAGTCCGATCAAGTCCTCCCGCAGTGACAGATGTGGTTCTGTTGAAGCAGTGATCCTGTAGAAGGGTGGAGTTTTCCTCTGAAGGTCCAGTGGTGCTGTAGATGGGTCCGGTCTCCCTCTGGGAATGCAGCACAAACAGGCTGTCCTGGTGTTCCAAATCTCAGGTTTTATCCAGGTAGGAATGCCTGGCTCCTCCCACTGGGCGGAGCCTCTCCCAATGGATGATGTAATGTTCTCAGCCATGCAGTGAGCCTGGATGGCCCATGAACAGCAGAGATCCCTGGAGGGAGGATGGGTCCTGGAAGGGATAAAGAACACTGCTAAACCCACCTGGGTTTAACAGCTGGCGATAGAATAAATACTGCTGGTTACATCTGGCATTGCAACCTAAGACAGACCCCCGAATGTGTCCACCTCTAATTGGTCCCTGGGACAAGTGGTTTGCACACACCAACTTAGGGAACACCTGCTTATGGTATAAAAATTGATTCTTTTAAGTCTACAGATCAGTGAGGGAATGAAAGGTCACTTCAGCTATTATGTAAAATCCTATCTGCGGTGTGCACCAGCTAGTTAAAAAATAAGGGGTTGAATTAAATATTTATGTTAATTGTAAGCCTTAGCATAATCGTTTGCATTTCTAATTTACATTGAATTAAATGAAGAAAACTTATAAAGGTATTTCTAAATCGCATTTGCAAGAACAGACAGGTAAAAAATTAATAAATATACCTATATAATATAATGCATTCCATACTTATTACATATTATAAATTATTCAATGTTAGAAAAGGGAGAAAAAAAACCTAAAAGAAAAAGTTTATTTAACCATCCTCTCCCATAATGGGCAAACTTCTGAAGGACACCCTGTAGAACCCCCTCTAGGTTTCATTCTTCCACACATTCCCATGATGCTAGTGCAATGCAAAATGAAGTAAAAAGGATTAAACTTCATTTTAAGTGCCTAAAGAGATAATCAGCTGAAAACTTGGTGTTCTGGATTTAGAATTCACAGGCCACAGAGAGACGTGTCAGCATGAAAGTTTCAATAATCTGAATGTGTTATTTTTTTTACATTTCATTGTTCAAGCATCAACAGTATTTGTTTCCCTAGAGGAAAACCCATCCCTTCCAAATTTAGCCTGTTTGTTGCTTTTTCAAATGTAGCATATTGGCACAAACCCAAATGTCCCATTAAACATCACATTCAGGAGTGAGGGACAGCAGCAGCCCATTAAAACAAGCAATTTATATAGGCATAAGTGGATTTAATTTATAATATGCTTAAAAGTGGTGCCAAGTCACTCAAAAAATAATTCATCATTTTATGAGATCTGTGTCTTCTGCTTCATCCTTCCTCTTCAAATAGAGAATTCCTAGGAATTTTTGGGTTCTAACCTCGATCAGACAACTCATTTCCAGGATCTTGACAAAATACCTTTGCAGAGCAAGCATGGTTGAAAATGTTTTCTAATTGCTGTAGTTTCTGTTCAATTTTTTGTGTAACTTAGATAACTTTTCCCCTACTTGTAAATTTTCTTTCAGTGCTTCACTGGTGTGCTCTTTGCTTTCTGCTGCTGCTGAGGACCAATATTTTCTCCAGCAAAGTTACTGATCCTTCTTTTGGTTTTAATATTCTTTCTTGTGAATAAATAAGCTTAGTAGGATTTCAGAGCCCTCAGCAAATCCAACTCTCCAGCTACCAGGATGATGACTTTTCTGTCTACATTTTCTGAGCAACAATATTTCTGCATTTTCCTTGCTCATACAAATCCCCAGAAAGTTTTAAGCAGTGTATTTTTTTTTCACAGCTTTTGAGAGAGGGATAGAATTGAATTTGCCAAGATTTTAAAAAGTTTTTAAAGGGCCTTNCTTCCTTCCTTCCTTCCTTCCTTCCTTCCTTCCTTCCTTCCTTCCATCCACAGTAGGGACAGAGGAAATTCCATTGCTTCTACTTCATCCACAGAGAAATTAAAAATTTGGTTTACATGGGTTATGACTATGATTATGGAAGAGACGAGAAATTAAATCTGGAAGTATTCCTGGTTTTATTTGTGGGGTGAGGTTTTTTTCCCTTTTCCTGTCAAAGGAAAATCCTATCTTATTTTCAGATTCATATTCCCTTCCTGCTTCTTATGGCATAAAAAATCCTAGAATATTGGTGATTTAAAACCTCCACACTGGGTTGAATAACATGGCTCTGGTTCAGCAGCCTCTTCTAGAAGTTTGTTTCTAGATATATAGAATAAATCATAAATAACTAAACCCCACTAAATACATAGTAGAGCCTAATAATACATTAGAGAGGCTAAATAAAGTAATGAATTGCAGTCCAACAAGCTTCTGTAAAGCTCCAAACCTTCCCACTAAGACAAATCTTCAGGATCTAAAAAAACCCAGAAGTTATTGTTTACCGAGCGCTGGAATCCTTCTGCTGACGATGTGTTCAGCATTCATTTGAAAAGCAAGCCAAACTACATCATAAATTTTTCAAGAAAACAATGGAAACATGGGATTTATGATCATTGACTCTTGCTGAAGGCTGATCCTGTAGATCTGTATTTGTCATTCCGATTGCACAAAGTCATTTTTCAGCTTTTCATGGCTGGCTGAAGGGTTAGAGTGCCAATGGAAACATCACGTTGAAATAACAGATGTCAGAAATATTGCACCAGGAACCAGGAGCTACTTTAACAGACCTTGTAAAATATTGCTCCTTCTTATACTGAACATAGGGGTAAGAGCATTTTTTATTTGCTTTTTACATCAACTGGCACTTTGTCTCAACTGGAACCATAGGCTGGGGTTGTGAGAGAATTTCAGTTTGTGCCAGAGCATGTGAAGTTTTGTTTTCAAGGCAGTGAGCTACTTGCATTGGCTTTTGCTGAACAATAAATACATTGGCTGTTTAAAGGTCCTTGAATAGTATAAAAGCATTGTATCACTCCTTTGCAGCTGTTTCACTGAAAAATATTTAATTCTTGTCATCTCTTGCATTCGTCTAAAGAAAGGCTATTAATTTTCTTTCTAGTTGTGCTTTGCTCAGGGAATATTCCCCAGTGCCTTTCTGGCTTGAGCTATGCTTGAAGGTTTTCCCAGCACAAGTATGTCAAACAAAAGTGTGAAAAATCATCACTTCGCCTGTCAAGTGCATCTTTGCTAGAAAATAACAGTAGGAATAAAGAATGTAGCTGGAAACGGGTGAATTGTTAATGGTTAACCAATTTAATGCGGTGTCTTGGTTTATAAGTGCTCTGCTCAATGAAAATGATTTTTTTTTTAAGCAAGAGATCAATATTTGCCAGGTCCTGCGTTAGAAAATGCAATTGTTCATATATATCAAGGAAAGTGCTATCACTGTTAAAGAGTGATCCAGGCAAGAATATTTTTGTTATTACTTTTTCTCCCATAAGGAAATTTGATTCAGAGTTTGTCTGGCATGGATTTCATAAAGATCCTGATTTTGAAAGAAAGAAAAAGCAGACTGGTATTACAGTGAGAGAAACTGAGAAACTAAAGTTCTGTAAAACAGAGAGCTTCAAGTTCCTCTTAGCAGAAGTATGAAATTAGTAATGGAACTCAAATGCTTAACCCTCAAAACTTCCTGGAATTTTAAACATTTCTTTGTTGATAATTTTGAATAAGGTCTGTACAATCTTGTTATATAAATATTAAATATTGTAACAAGCCAAAGGCATTGCTCCTACAAAAAGAAGTAATACTTCAGGTAGTGGTTTAACCTGCAGGCAGCTAAGCCCCACAGAGCTGTTCATTCATTCATTTATTCATTCCCCCCAGCTGGGGTCAGGGGGAGAATCAGAAAAAAAGGTAAACTCCTGGCCTGGGATAAAGAATGGAAGGGAAAGGGAAAGGGGAAAGGGGAAAGGGGAAAAGGAACCCTTATTAAGATGAGAAGTATCAGCCCTTCTACTCTGTCTGGGGAATTGCCCTCTAGAAGCTATTCTCCTGGAAGAAGCGCCTTTGTGACTGCTTTTCTCTGCAACTCCCATACCCACGACTCATCCCACTCCCTGCCATGCTCTCCATGGTCCCAGAGGTGGATCAGAGCATGGCCCGTGGTACGGATCCGCTGCAGCTCCTCAAGCGGAGGAACACTTATTTACTCCTGACAGCCCAAATGCTGCGCCGTATGGGATGGGAATAGGACATACTCAGTGGGAAATGCCGGAACTCCCATGCCAGTGTCCCCGCAGCCAAGAGAGGACATAGGGAGGAAAAGGGCCTCTCTCCATATTTCTGGAGCTGTCCAGCCTGCTGGCCCTCTGTTTGGCCCTCGACATGTGTGCTGGTTTGAAGGCAAAACCAGTGAGAGACTCCAAGTCAGAAATAAAATTTAACAGGAGGGGGGAAAAGATAAAATAAAATAAGTTCAATAATGCCACCTGTTAGTCAGGGCAGTGGCAGCAGTCCAGATGAAGTGGTCTTGTTGAAACAGTGATCCCGTAGAAAGGTCCGGTACCTCCTGTCCTCTGGGAATCCAGCAGGGTGAGGGCTCCCTGTGCTGTCCTGGGTTATATCCAGGTGGGAATGCTTGGCTCCTCCCCATGGGCGGAGCATCCCACAATGGAATGATGTAATTTTATGACTCATACAATGGGTCCTTGATTGCCCATTAAACAGAGATAACTCCCAGATGGGAGTTACCCATGAGTCACACAGCAGAGCATGAATGGGCCCATTAACAGAACATAGTCCGGAGGGTGGGGACAAGGGAAACACTGCCCCACCTGGTTTCAACAGCTCATGGTGATGGTGATAGAATACATACCTTGGGCACATCTTACAGTGTAACCTCGGACAGCATGTCATCACTCCAATGACCCGGCACACACGGCGACAGCGCGCTCCGTACAGGGCTTGCCACACGGATCACATGCACGTGTCTGTATCTCCGTCTGTGGAGAACTGCCCATTGTCCAGGTCATCCTGAATCACCCTCAGCACAGCCAATCCCTCTCTAATGCCTCTTTCCATGGTGCTCCCCTTGCCTGGGTGACACACAGCATCTTCTCAAAGGGGTGCCTTCCCTCACACCTGCCACAAGTCACCTCCAGGGAGGGGGGCCCTGCTCCTTTTCCAATCACTTTGCCATTGCCCCATTCCCTAGAAAGTGATCCCAGCTGCATGGTTCCCTGCCTTGCACCAGTGAGAGACTGGCCCTGTTGGATTGTAGGTGAAATTCCCATGGATTATAGGTGAAATATTTTTGCCTGCCTCACAGTTCACTGAAGGATGAGGATCGGGTGTACAGAATCAGGAAGCACAGCAATAGGAATATGCTGGTTCAACGCCCTAAGTATATCCAAAATTCTCAAGAGCCATTGTAACTAGCTTGGAGGAGAAGGGAAAGGTGAAGGAGTCATAGGAAGTGTCCTCCCTTGACTCCCCCATGGATTGGCTCCGAGGAGAAAAGGTAAAGAGAGAAACCATTAATAGTTTCCAGGAGATATTTCCTGAACTGATGGTAATGCTGAGGACAAATACCAGATTAGTGTCACAACCAGTAATTTTATCGTATCATGAGCCAGTGTTACACAGTACAGAAAAATAATAACCTTAATCCAGCCCCCAGAGATGCCAAACAGCACAACAGGGAACATTTACTGTCACTGAGGTGAGATGCTATATACCACAACTCTGGGAATGAGCACAGCAAGTCCGAGATCAAATAAATAAAGATTGTGGCCAGCAACACTTACAATAATATAAGTTGTTATTATGAAAATGTGGGGTTTTTTCTAACATGCTGTGGTTAAATTTATCATTATCTCAATGCTTCATGCCCCATATTGGGTGTTGTGGTTTACCTGGCAGGCAGCTAAACACTACAGCCATTCACTCATTTCCACTCCACTGGGATCGGGGAGAGAAGCAGAAAAAAAAATTCCAAACTCCTGGGCAAGAGAAAATGATGGTTTGAAAGAAAATGAAGGGGCAGTGCTGATAATGAAAGAAGAATATAGAGTGCTGCACAATGCCGTCCCTCACTACCCACTGACCGATGCCCAGCTGAGGAGTGGCTGCAGCTGCCCCCCTTTTATTGCTCATCGTGATGCCATCCAGTAAGGAATAACCCTCCAGCAGCTTGGATCAGCTGCCCTGGCTCTGTCCCCTGCCAGCTTCCCGTGCCCCCCAGAGAACTCACTGGCAGAGCAGCAGGAGAAGCCAAAACCTCCTTGAATCAGTGTAAGCCCTGCTCAAGAACAACCAAACTATCAGCGTGGGGTGGACACTGTTCTCATCCCAGAGCCCAAACCCAGCCCTGAGCCAGAGCTCTGGCCTAAAACAGGTTTCTGGTAGATAGCAGAGCTGTGTTACATGGAAAACTGGCAGGAGAGTCTGAATTCAGCAAAGAGCTCTGTTCCTCAGCAGAAAAACAAGTCTGGGCTGAACCTGTAAGATTTGGACCCTCAAGGGGAATCCAGAACCTCTAAAGCCTTTCTAGTATTTGGACAGTGTTAGGACAAGCCTCCAGATTTTGGAGGTTCCCAGGCTTAGGCGGTTTGAGGCCTAGGTGGTAGCACAGGAATAGCTCATTTCTGAGTCCTAATTTGTCTTGCCTGCTTCCTCCTCGCTGTAACCCCATCACAGAGTGACCCAAGGCAATCAATCCTAATGAGTGTCCTGGTGGGACCACATTCCTGCCGTACAAACCTTTCCCAGGATGCACAGCTGATGAGGAATTCACACTGTTATTATTTATTTACTGCTGCATCTATTGTTCCTCTCATTACCTAAGATCAACGACTGAATATATGGATTTAAAAAGCAATACACATGTGCATGAAGTTTTTAATCTCTGAGTGCCAAGAAGACTGTGTCTTCATCCATATTTTTGCAAGGATTTTGTAGATTTCTAAATGTCACTGTAATGCCTATGGTAGAAACATTACAGTAGGAGTTTCTTCTCTTTTCTTTTCAATTTAGAATTTTATTTGAACACATTACTAGTGATTCTGTCACAAAAGGCAGGTGAAAACAAAACAAAATAAAATAAACCCCTTTTCTTCTACTTATTAGAGGGGAAAGTTTTAGGTTATGTTGTGGGACTTTTTTAACGAGAGGCACTTTAAAGAAAGCTCCATGGGGGGTTTTTTTGTTTATTTGCTTTGTTTTGTTTTGTTGGGGTTTTTTTCCTCAGCATTTAAATCCTCATTCTGTTTTTTACTAGGGATCACAGGGTGAAGGTGGAGAAACATTCTCAGATCTTCGGACCTGTAACTATTTTACTGCCTTGTCCCTTTCTGTTCAGGTGTTTATGACTTCCCTTGCCTATATAATAATCTGTTGGCCAAACTTCAGAAGGTTTTTTTGAAAGGGGATTAAATTCTTGCTGAGATAGGTGGCAAGACAGAAGGCAAAAAATGAAGTACTGCCTTGTTGAAGAAGACCACTGTATTAGGCACCAAAGAATCCATATAAAATAATTATAACCGGAATTTTCACCCTAATCTATGAGTTGAACTCAGATGTTACATCTACTGAGGATACTAAATTAGAGAAATCTAAATATATAAAACACACACCCAGGGGAAATGATAACATTTGATACTGTAGTAACGAAAGAACCACTTTTCTTAGAGAGGAAATGAGAAAATATCTCTTACTTTTAAAAAAGTTCTTTTTAATGAACATCTGAAATGAGAACACTCTTCAAATGTGTCGAAAACAAATCATACTAAACAAATATATGCTAAAACAAAGCCTTTACTATTATAAATTAATACAAATCTAGTCAAATTACATAATTTTATTAATTTTACTTTTCTAAGCTATTTTCTCTGTTTAGTTTGAATTATTTTAATTTTTATCAGCCAATCTTGTGTGTTCTCTGGATCGATTCCTGAAAGAAATCATGTGCAGAGGAATATACATAGCCAGAATAAAATTAATACAAAAATACCACTACAAAGATTAGTGTGAATAATCCTAAAGATAGAGACTAGGAATCTCCTAGAGAGTCTTTCCATACTGCTTGGAATGAATCCTAAACATCTCAGAAACAGCATCTTTTATCCTGAGTTTTGACCCTGAGTTGTGCTCCTGGAATTTAATACAAAAAATTAACTCCATAAATAATTGCTTTTCACAGTCTTTCTTTCTTTCTTTCTTTTTCTTTTCTTTTCTTTTTTCTTTTCTTTTTCTTTCTTTTCTTTTCTTTTCTTTTCTTTTCTTTTCTTTTCTTTTCTTTTCTTTTTCTTTTCTTTTCTTTTCTCTTTTCTTTTCTTTTCTTTTTTCTTTTCTTTCTTTTTTTCTCATTTCTCTGGTTTTACAGGAATTCATATACTAAACTAAAATATGATTATGTAACATATTTTAAAGAAACACTGAGGTATTCATGAATTTAAGCTGCATCTACATTTAGTGTATCTCAGCCTGTAAATTTGGTACTCAGGGAAAAATCCAAAGTTATGGTACGTGCCTGATCATTTGTGTCTTCAAATTCTGAGCCTTTACAGTGATTTTTACCTTTACAGTTGTTCTTTTATGTGCATTTCATGTTACTTTGGAAAAGTATCACAGCACCCCAGGTAGGACCATTTACACCAGTGAATGGAATTTTAATTTCTTTGTCTTTCTGAAAAGAGTATTTCGGTTTCTTCAGAAAGAGAAAAATGGGACAAAACATTTGATGCAGCAAAGTTAAGTGGGAGACAGGAGAAAGTCTCACGTTAAAGCAGCATATTTTCAATTTTTAAAAAAACTTTTATTTGTTCCTGAGGAGAGATTTTTTTAAGTGACAGTAGAGGAAAACAACATCTTTTTTTCTTTACTCATGCAAAAAGTGCTCATTTCTAAATGCAATGAGGGACTCTGCATTCTTTGCTGGGAAATTTTATTTCAGGCCTTGAGGTGAATTAAACACACGCTTGCATTGGAATATAGATTTAAAAAAAAAAAAAAAAACAGAAGACAAAAAACCCTAAAACAATTTAAAAATAATAAAATAACCACCAATACATCAAACAGAGATCTATTGCCACAAAAAAAGGAGGCAACAAAGAAGCACCATGAGCCAGCGTCAGTAGTGGGAGTGTGGGCAATTCCAGCCCAGCCTTGGGTCCATCTCCCAGCCCATTGCAGATCAAGTCTTTGGTCACAAATTACAAATTGAGCAGTTACAACTGAAAGCCCCCTGCCACGTAAAGGCCCAAAGAAAAGAAAAAGAATGTAAAATAATTTACAAATCCTAATATTCCTTGCTACGGTAATTTTTAGTTTTATTCTGCAGTGATATGTTTGCCATTGGTTTCCTTTCTTAACAACATAACTTTACACTGGATCAGTTAATAAATAATTGCATATTATAATAGCTTAATTAATGTCATTCCCAGGTTGGAAAGAACAACACTCTCAGGTGCAGGGTGGGATTGTTGAAATGTCTGTGCAGGGACAGGAGTTAGACTTGCTGATCCTGGTGGGCCCCTTCAAACTTAGGATATTCCGTGTTCCTGTGATAATTATTTTAAACATCTGCGTATTTTTCACTTCACAACAAGTATCTATTACATATTATGCAGCCTCCAATGTTATTTTTTTTTTTTATCCTTATCAGGCTCCTAAGCCAGGAAAGTAAGAGTGTGAAGTTTTCTTTCCTTGAGTTCTTCATAAATCATAGGACATTAATTATAAAGGGAAAGGAAAAGAAAAAAAAAGAAAAAAAAACCAACAAACGAGGGAAAAAATAGACCAGTCTCGCATCAGCAAAAATCCCAATGAAACCTTGAGGAATGGAAGGCAAACAGAAGAGTCAGGATGCAGTGAGGGGATACAGGGAAATGAACAGAAAAATGCAGTGAGTGAAAGTTATCTAATGATTAAAAAAAAAGAAACAATGAGCATATTCAATTCAAGGTCCATTACTTTTGCCTGGTGGGTGTTACAACCCCACGTACAGTCAATGAAATGACTCCTATTGACTTGGAAGTACTTTCAATCAGGCCCAAAGCACAGTGCCTGTAACACTTGTTAATCTGGATGTGCATGATTTAATAAAGTTGAAAGGTTCTCTTTTAACCAAGAAACCTAAAAGTTCTGAATGCATTTTCATATATTTCAGCATGTTTCTAACCCAAAACCTAGAATAGCAGCTCTGCAAAACAATGCCCTGAGGCGGATTGAATTCTAGCACACAAAACTCAGCAGCCCCTGTAGATCACTTGTGCATAGGAATTACAGACACTGCTCAGAATGTAATTTCCTTCAAATTCTCACTGGAAAATAAATTACTTCAGATCGGATGAAAGATCTTGCTAAAATAGTCTTTTGCAAAATGAAACTCCTGTGGCTAGGCAGCTCTGAATAAGTTCTGGTTGAAAATAGGGTATGTTTTTTAGTATTCTGTAATTTAATGATTTTTTTAATTTTTTTTTTTTACATTATGTGATTATATAGTATCTGTGCATACTGAGACTTAATGGCAAAGTATGACATAATGAGTCAATATATATATTTTTTTCAAAGAGCAAAAAATTGCTCCTGCGCTGACAAGAGCATCTTTTTGTATCTATGTTCATCTGAAATACACACTATATTCCATATGTCACAGTCTGAACCATTCATTCCAGCGCTGTTACTGTATTATTCTGATATATCATTTTTACTATCTTGCTACTTGCAGAACAATCATGATGGAATATAAAATGTATATGCAAGTTCACAATACCTTTCTAAACATTCTTCTAAAGCCATTGCTTAAATCAGTTGAAAATGAAATGCCACTTGTTAAAATAATATTTTCCTCCAATGACGGCGTTTAGCAATTTGATGGTGCACGAAAAATTACATCTCTCAGTTCTGCAGGAATATCTTCTCATAGCACTCATATATTTTTTTATCAGACTCTTTTTAGAAGAGGAGAGAGATTCCTAGCAAATACACATTTGCTTTCAAAGGCACGGGGACTTTTTAACACGAATTTCTTATTTCTGTAGTAAACAAGAAGTTTCTGTTCACAAGGAACCGTGGAAGCTCCTGATGAGAACTGGTAACCACCAACTTTTAGGGAAGTCATAACCTGTGTTAATTTGTTGTTTAGTTTGACCAAGCCTGACAAGGTATTTTAGACAAAAATAATTCAGGAGAAATTTGAACCATCAAGCAGAGATTTGCACATTTGTAGTAGTGTTACTAACCCTACTCTAATGACTGAATGGCTTTAATAGGGTAGTACTGAAGAATGAGAACTTGTGCTTTATTTTTTTCATCTGAAATGCTAATATACACATTTAATATATACATTTATACAGAGAATTGGCAAGAAAAAAAACCCTTATGATTACTGATGCTATTTTTTTAGAAGATCAAATTACTTTTATGAAGAAAAATCACCACCATTTTCATTACAGAGAGGAATGGAGTATGAGTAAGGGTTTACCTTTGTGCTGGTAATGTTCCTGCAGACTCGTGCTGATTCACAAAGGTCTGCTCTAGTTGAGCTGGGTAATAAACTTAGATTGGGCTTTATTCAGCCAGAATACTGAAACAGGCACTGGACTAAGACAAAGAAGGAGTGGTAGGCTGCACCAGCTGCAAATCATTTCCAGGTCTTGCAGTGTGAGCAAAAGCCACATTCTTAGGCACAAGTTAAGGAAATCTGTCTCGACTAACTGCGACCAATAGATTTATTACACCTGCAGAGCACCTTTGTTTTGGCTTTTGTGAGGCCTTTTAAATGTTCCTAGAACTATACTTTGGTGATCAAACACTGAAGGTGTGGGCACAGTTTTTCTCCAGGCATGTCAAGGTTCCCTTTTGTTGTTGGGAGCCATTTCTCCTGAACAATTTTTAATTAGAGAAAATTCAATAATTAATTTAGTGAGAGCTACCTGGATTATTTCAAAGTCCTTAGAGGGACTACGAGGTCATTAATTCTCTGTAACTTTCTCCTGCATATTTACTCTGGAAGGAAAACAATGGTCTCTGTAACAAACTTCAAAAGGAAAGGAAATTATCCACTTTCCTGTCCATTGTGAAGAAAGTAGAAACCATAATCTTTTTGTGATACAACTTGATATGAAAACCATGTTTGGTGAGTTAATGTAAGAGTTGGGAAGCACTGGAAAAAATTATACAGGAGGGTTCAGGCACTGAAGGTCCGTGAGAACAAAGCAGATTGACCAACCTCTGCCAGCAACTGCATTTGGGTAGTTAGTGCTGCCTTGCTGGAAGAAAATGGGATAAATGGTGTTCCAGAAGCCCCATTTTCTGTCCCTCTGGATGTGCTGGGCTTTATGACCTTGTACAATGCCCAAAAATGGACAAGCGTGGAGAAAAATCTTTAGAGACAACATACAACAAGCCAAAAAAGTATTGTTTATCCCTCTGTGAATTTCATTAGAACAGCGCCATGCCCTGTTGGCAATAGCAGACTCAGTAGGACAGTTAATGCATGTTTGTTGGCAGATTTTGGATAAGCCTTGTCTCTCCCAAGAGGTCTCAATAATTCAGTTTTTGGCAGTGGGGGTCCATTGCGGTGGGTTTGGTTTAATGTAGCATGAGGTACTGTGTATATTTAGAGATTTTGAATCACCAAATTATTCTTCAGCTTTCAAGTCACCAAATCTTTCCCTTTTACATGTGATTTAGTATCCTTGGTATTTAACTGTAAATATTTTTTTTCAATACTGCATTTAAATGGGCATGATTGGATCTGATGGGTTTCTATTCTCATAAAATAGAGACAACTTGGAAGCTTATTGGTTATTGGAGGATTGAAGTAATCCAAGTTTTTAAGTACTGCACCGTCCTGGTTTTATCTTTCTTAATCTTTTCTTGTTTTTCATCCAGCTCTGTTGAAACAGTTCATTTGCTTGTGTTTTAGGGCATCATTTTAGCTTTGGTTATTGTTAAAATTTATTAGCCTCCCCTCATGGAGCAGTGATAATGTTGTTATTTGTGAGAGTTACGATTTATAAGGTGGTCTGGAGGAAATGTTTATTGCCTTGCAGGCTGCAAACTACAGTGCAGCTACCTCATAACTGAGTTTTCTACGAGTGCTGTGTGGCCACATCCTGGTGTCAATGGCAGCATCAGGAAAGTGCAGAAATGCTGCGGGCCTGATGTGGAGTCTGGGTGTGAAGCTGTTCTGGGGCTGAGCTAAATTCCAGCCCAGGCTGTACAAACACTGTCACTGGGTGAGGAACAAGCAGATCATTCCTTCTCCCGTCGCTGAACTCTGAAAGTTAATAACATGAATTGCAGACAACAATTGATTGATTTCATTTCAAATCTTCCATGTCCTGCAGGTGCCATTAATTATTCAAGGGATACTTTCATCAGTTAGATACAAAAAGAGATAGAAAATCTGTGTGCTGTGAAGAGAGAGAGGGGTAGGTGCTGAGGGACAATTTAACACCCTGGGAAGTTCTAGATGTATTTTAAAGACACTGTAATAAAACTGGTGGTTCCCTTTAACTGTTTTGGGGTTTTCTACTGACCATTAGGGTAGGCTTAGGGTTGTGTCTCACCCTGATTGATGGGAGTAAAATATCTTCTAGACATAGCAACGTTGTCAGTCGGAAAATATTTTCTTAATGATTTGCCAAATTTTGCCAAGGTCAAATTAGAAAAATGTATAAGGCTACCTTAGAAATGCGCAAAATGCTCAGTCTGGGCCATAAGCAATTACAGACCATTTTCTATATTTCAAATACTATTCCTTATTGCTAATAAATATCTGAGCTTGCTCATAACTCTATTCAGATTCCTGATAGGATGAGTCTGAGCTCAAGCACTTCATGTACAGAATTCCTAAATGAATTCAAAATGTTCATAAATGTCAGTGCCTTGAACAGAAGTTGGCAGTAACTGCACAGAGCTTTAGAAAAGCATCCATGAGAGTTCAACAGATCTTAAAAAAAAAAAAAGGCAAAATCACTCCCTCATCCCAAACTAGCTTTCATGAACTGTTGTTTGTATAAGTGTCCCTCTATTCACAAGCATGTCACCACTTTAAAACTATAGTTGGTTGCTCGCTTCTGACAGAGACCCTGAGATTGTCAGCTGGAAAATGTGATGGCCCAGAGCTGCTCTAGAAGTCTGTGGTCTTGAAAGGAAACCTTGGTTTATCTTTGGTCCTGTTTGGTCCTTCCTGTGCTGGAAATGCTTCACGCAAGAGAATCCTCTTAACAAATGTCTGTGTGTCTTCTGCGAGATCCCCCATCAACCATCAGCATGCCCGGCTTTGGCATCTACTCCAAACAGCTTTAGAAGAGAAATTAATCTCAAGCAAGAATATTCTGCCTATGTGTTATTCTTACAGCGGCAGATTCTGGTACCTTCTGATTTTTTTTTTTCAGATTATATCAAATAACTTCCCCGGGGTTTTCTTTTTTTTTTTGTTTTCTTTTTAAGATATAAATATCTGAGAAAACAACCCTTCTGTTTGTAATGGTTGTAGGCCCAGAGCAATGAGAGGCTGAGAGACTCTAAGGGATGCTGTAGCATTGAAATCACTTGTGACTTCTTCAGAAACACACAGGATCTCAAAAAACCAACTCTAAATACTTAAAGAAAAGCACAGTGTTCTGACGTTAATGAACAGCCTTCATTATGAATCAATATGAAATTGCAGAGGAGTTCTTCCACTCCAGATCCATTTGCCTCCTTTGTGGTGACTTTACAATGGGTAGTATTGAATTTCTGAGCTCCAGCAGCTGCCAGGGCTGAATGGCACGGCGGCAGTGCCAGCGTGCTGCTCGCAGGCAGCTCAGGGGGTGTTTTGCTGTGGCAAGGGGCTGTGCTGGGACACCGGGGCCACTTGTGACACTCAGCCACTCCTCTGGGCTCTTGCAGGGCTTTGTTACTAAACCATGAATGAGGTCCTGAGGAGCCCTCCTGCTATCTGGCTTAACAGGAGAGCAGAGAGACTCAAATATGTTTAATAGCACAGAATAAAAGTAGTTAATGAGATACTTTCTTAGCTGTTGGCAAGTGAGAGCTCTGTATTGACAAAACCACAATCGAGCCTCGGGCAAACAATCGCTGCATTCCTGCGTTCACAATGGAAGAAATCGCCAAGTAATAGCAGTGCTTTAAACAATGCTAGAAGAAAGCTCCCCCTCCATCCTCTAAAGCAGCTTTATAATCTCCTGGCTCCTGCAAAAGCAGCTGCAGGACAGGGAGGCTGGAGCTGGGAGGTGCTTGGGCTGGTGGGAGGTGTCCCTGCCCATGGCAGGAGGCAGGACTAGATGGGCTTTTAGGTCCCTTCCAACACAAACTATTCCAGAATTCCATGATTTCATTATATGTTTGATTATAGAGCTCACAGGGCCCAGCCTTTTGCAGACACCAGCAGGGACTTGGACATATCCAGAAGTTTTCAACAGTTCTCCCTCTCCGCAGTTGTTTTGGATGCTAGGTGAAATCCCAAATATTCCTGACCTTGAGAGCAGATCAGCAGGACAGTTCCAACAAATCCTCCAGTCACCAGGGGCAGTGATTACTTTTGGGCTGCATTTGCAGCAAATTTTTGTGCTGCTGGTGGTACCACAGTGAAGGCACAATATTTTCCTTTGCTTTTCTGCCTGGTTTAAAAGAGAATAAAGAGAGACTGCTCTCTTAACTGCTCTTTCCCATCATCAAAGTGGCGTAGTGTTTCTTCTCCTACCCAAATCCACCTGCAGTTGTGTAATCCAAATTAGAGAAGCAACGTTTTTCTCATCCTATTTAAATAGCACCAAATGGGTCCATTACGTACCCCTCTGGACTTCCTGGAAATGAAGCAGACATTAATTCTGAAAAATTAATTGAAACATTACCTCTGGCACCACTACAGGTACTTCAGCTCTTTATTGATTCGAGTTTGGCATTGACACCCAGCTTCCATTTCAGGTGATGATGTAGAGCCTGGTGAGAGAATAAGAAAGATCTTGTTACTACAAGAACAAGGAGTTACTAAGGTGAATATACATGTGACAGATACACTCTCTTAAATCTTCTCACAGAAGAGATCCGTCACAGTTATCACTCACCAAGGCTAGTCAGAAAAAGTGGTTTGCAGTAGAAAAATCCATTTCATTGAAAGCTAAATATCTCATGGAGTTCTGTCTGTTTTGACAGCCTTTCTCACTGAAAGTTTTATGAGGTCCTTGTAATAGTACTGGTAAAAATAACTGGTGGTGGAGAAGATGAAATGAAAGCCAAACCTCTCCCAGCGAAATCTAGGTTTCACAAAATTGTGTTGGGGGTTAAGACTTTTAAGGTTTAAACTCTTCTTCAAAGCAGAGTGAAAAAGAATAGAAGACATCCCTAGAATTTATTTCTGTTCTCTGTTAACCATCTCTGTTACTCACATAGCTGTCGAACGGCATTTCCCTTCAGTCCTCTGCTAATTATGCAGATGTGGAAATAAGAATTAGTGCAGATTATTTAATCTCAGACATTTGAGAAATAAAAAAAAAAAATTAAAAAAAAGAGAAGAAAAAATATGACATTTATTTAAAGGACGAGAAAGCTGCGTGAGACTGAAGTACACGCTGCACCTGAACTCAAGGCTAAGGCTGTCTAATTCCAGGTTTAAGAATAGAACCGGGGAAATGGAAAAGCTCTAGAGGTGTTTGGAAGTTAATGATGCAGCACTGTAGTAAAGCCCAAATTAAATTCTCCGTTTTCTCAACAGAAGCACATTAAAACAAAAGTACTTCAGAACAAAGGTGTCTTATGCTGCTTCATTGTTGCTCCCTCTGAATGGGTTTTCTTTTCTGGTTTTGCTGCCAAGCAATGACATATGGGGGGGTTTCCTGCTCATACTTCTAAGTGAAACATTTTTAGGACAAAACCAAAGGATAGAGCAGCTGAAAATATGAAGCAAGTGCAGAAACTGATAGAAAATTAAATAAAGTTGAATGTGTCCAATTACGTACTCTGACTGCCGGACATTACTGCCAGCAAAAGGAAGAAGAGGGGTAATTGGTCTCATGTAGGTGTCCTTCCTTGTCCTGGTTGCTCTCGATGTGGGGGGGGTTGGTCTGTAACTCTGATCCCTGCATCGTTATTTAGGAACTTAAATGTAGCCATCAAAGCAGTTTGAGTCGCTGGAAGTTCTGCTGGGTTATCCTTACTTGCACAGGATGTTTAGGACAGAGAAGGTTTCAAAATGCAAAATAACCATCCTGTTGTTTTCAGACAACTGTGACTGTACCCATGCAGATGAGTAGAGGAAGAGGGAATTAACATGTCCGTGTTTTGCTTTAAAAGAGCTTTCTCTGATTCCTTCCTTCCTTCCCTCCCTCCTTCCCTCCTTCCTTCTCTCCTTCCCCCCATCTCCCACTTGTTTTCTTCTCTCCTCTGGAGCTGGCCAAGAGCTCACATTTTATCCTCTAAATCTTCTCTCACTTCATGACTCAGGTTTTATTGTGTAAGTGAAATGATTTACACTAAATCGTGTTTATGGTTGTGGGTTCTATTGCTTAGACTCTGAAACCTTTTAATTCTCTAACAATTTTTGTTTCTTGTCTTTCAGAGATTTCTTGTTCAGGGATTGGAGGTTTTTTTCCTCAGACAATAATTACTCTTCTTCAGCTGTATTTTTAGGGTTTTGGGTGTTATTATTTTAAAATTGAGAGAATTTATTATTTTTTTAAATGAGAAAGGGGTGGTAGAGGATGATTTCTTTTATGACTTTCCAAGCTCATTTTTTACAGACTTAGATTACTCAAGAAATAATAAAAAAAAATTACTTAATGACATCTCCATCGAAGGATTTTCATAGGGAGTAGGTTGGCAGAGAGAGTTCCAAACAAACCTTTGCAACAAGAAGTATTTCTGTAGAGAGGAAAACCACAGACAGTCACAAATAAAGAACATTTTGACAGATGGATCACAATATCTATCAAGAGGAAAAGAAGAGAAGCAGTATAGACCTTCTCTCCTCTGAGCAGCCTAAACTTTGATATCTTCAGCCTGGTCCCTATTTATAAGGACAGGATTTCATTGAAAAGGAAATAAGGATGGCGTGTTCAGGAGAGGGAAGGGGAGGGAGAGGAGGTTTGTTCTCAGCAGCTGGTCACAGAGAAAGGTTGTTTTCTTGGGAACAAGGAAAAAAACTCCATTTGACAGCAGAGCTGAAAAGGTGGTCACAAAATAAACAGTGCTGCCAACAGGAGCTGTCACCATATTTAAGGCTGATGAGTAGTAATTAATGCAGATTCTTTCAAGCAAGGCTTGCAGGCTCAAATGGTGCTCAGTGATTCACAGAGGAAGAGGAAAGTGAGAGACTCTTACTTGGAATTTGAATTCAGTGCCTGTGAAAGCCTGGAAGTGCTGGTGTGCAGGTCCCCCAGCCTTCAGCTGCAGCAGAGGAGTTCTGCGTGCTTGTTCCAAATGCAGCAGCCTTAAAAACAACATTCACAAGCAGAGGTGTCTCTAATCCTTTCTGACTCTCAAACACCTTCAAATCTCAGTGCAATTTGGAACCTGATGGAATCTTCCAGTTAATTCCTGGGTGTTCATAGTCCTAAGGTTAGGATCCCAGCTGTTTTGAGAATTTAAAATGTTCATCTAAGTATGTCTGAGAAAAAGTCAAGAAGGATGAAAAAGTAATGCTTTGATACTTGCTGTTTAACCCTAGTGTCAGCTACCTGGAAATGTCTTTTCCAAAACAAGTATCTTCTCAAGGAGCCAAGATGTTGTAGCAGATACAGCTTCTTGAGCACAAAAATTAAAGTTCAGCCAAGGACAGCAATAGTTCTTTGATTAGTTGTAAGCTTTCAAGTAAAAAGTCCCACCAGTAATCAGGAATATATATTAGCATAAATCACACATAAGAAGAATTATAAGAAAAACAACAAACCTTTGATCCTTGGAATCTGGCTTAAAAGCATGAGATTGCATTGTAATTTAGTGTTTGTTTAAGTTAGTGTATTGTTTTTAATTTTTCTAGTCAGGGTCTCTCACCCACAGATGTCAATTTTACCCAAGGCAAGGGCAGTGAGAAGATTTTTGTCAACCACAAAACCTGAAGGTTTTATTTATCAGAAACTTTTATACATTAAGATGGCTTTGGCTGCTCAAAAATCTTTGGATTTTTCTTTAGCTCAAGCCTGGTATGGGACATGCCACCTGGAAGGCTACTCCCCACAATATTCCCATTATATCACCAATTATTTCTAGCCTTGAGGATATCAAGTTTTTTGTGTGCACATAATGAAGACTCACTCCATGACAGCTTTCCCAGACTTGGACTTTAAAGCAAATCTGGTCTCATCAGCCTTAAAGTAAAATCCCTGAGCTGCCAAAACATCAGTACTTCCTAAAGTAGTCACTGCAGCCTGTCTCTAAGAGGGAGAATAGACATTTGCTACAAGGACATTAAAAAAAATAATTAAAAAAGAAAGAAAGGAAGAGAAAAAATGGCTAATCAAAACAATGATTTATTTTTTACTTGTATGATTCATTCCCTTAAATAAACAGCAAGTAAAAATCAGCCTCCCTGTAGCTACAAATTGGGCAAAGCATTCACAGATCAATCTTGATCACTCTTGATAATGGGTTTTTTCCACTGAGTCCATTTCACCCAGTGTGCAAAGTGCAGCTCCTTACTCTCAGCTTAATGCATTTAATAAAACTTAATTAAACATTTGTAAGCTTAATGAAGCACTCTGGAAATGAAAACAAAGGCAAGCCAACATCCTTCTAAATGGAAACTTGGCCATCAGAGTCCCACTGAAAAACCTAAAACTGTGCTGAGCTTTTTAATGTATCCTCTGGGGTTAATAGGGTAGATGAGGGTAGNATTGTCATTGTCATCGTCATTATTTTTTGTGTAATAGTATTCCGTTCCTTGTATTTATTCTAATAATTTGATCTGAACCAATATTAATTCTCTGATTATTCTGGTAAGATTTTCAATATGCTGATAGCTAATTCTTTGCTCTAATGTGTGTTTTATCGTTGTCTGTATCAAGATTCTGAATGTTAATGGGCCATTTTTTCCCGACCATTTCCTTTGGAGGAGTTCCCCTTTGGGCCCTGGGAGGATTTCTAGGGTCTCTCTGGAGCCTTCTCACAGCCCCAGCTCTCCCAGCCTGTCTCTCATCCATCAACTCTTGCTTTACATTGTGAACTAGTGGCGNAGGCTACTCCCCACAATATTCCCATTATATCACCAATTATTTCTAGCCTTGAGGATATCAAGTTTTTTGTGTGCACATAATGAAGACTCACTCCATGACAGCTTTCCCAGACTTGGACTTTAAAGCAAATCTGGTCTCATCAGCCTTAAAGTAAAATCCCTGAGCTGCCAAAACATCAGTACTTCCTAAAGTAGTCACTGCAGCCTGTCTCTAAGAGGGAGAATAGACATTTGCTACAAGGACATTAAAAAAAATAATTAAAAAAGAAAGAAAGGAAGAGAAAAAATGGCTAATCAAAACAATGATTTATTTTTTACTTGTATGATTCATTCCCTTAAATAAACAGCAAGTAAAAATCAGCCTCCCTGTAGCTACAAATTGGGCAAAGCATTCACAGATCAATCTTGATCACTCTTGATAATGGGTTTTTTCCACTGAGTCCATTTCACCCAGTGTGCAAAGTGCAGCTCCTTACTCTCAGCTTAATGCATTTAATAAAACTTAATTAAACATTTGTAAGCTTAATGAAGCACTCTGGAAATGAAAACAAAGGCAAGCCAACATCCTTCTAAATGGAAACTTGGCCATCAGAGTCCCACTGAAAAACCTAAAACTGTGCTGAGCTTTTAATGTATCCTCTGGGGTTAATAGGGTAGATGAGGGTAGCAATGAAAGTCCTGTCACAGTTTATTATTTATTTCTTTTTATTAGCATGTCCGTCAGATATAGGTGTTTTATGTTGTGCTGTGTATTCCAACTGAGGCTGGACAAAATCAGTTTAGAGGTAACAAAGAGAAGGGATCCCAAATATGTAACTTACACAAAATGCACCATATACAGTGAATTCACTTATGGTAGGCACCTTCACACCAATGAAGGAAGATAAAAGTGGATAAAATCATTGGAAAATGCATGAAAATACCAAGCCTGTCCCTGGGAGCTGGTGGGGAATGTGTAGGAAATCACATCCTGTTTCTCCAGCAATGGAAATGAGACACAGATAACTTGGTGTTCCTCCCACCACACACTATTGCCTGAAGCCATAGAATGGGCTTAAATATTATCATTAGTGTNCCCCAGCTCTCCCAGCCTGTCTCTCATCCATCAACTCTTGCTTTACATTGTGAATTAGTGGCATTTTGTAAAGGGGCAAGCAGGTCTTGTTCTTATCCCAGCAATAAATTTCCAAAGCTGGAGGGGCTTTATTCATGGAATCACAGATTCCTTAGGGTTGGGAGGGGCCTCTGGAGGTCCTCTGTCCCACCCCTTGCCAATGCAGGGCTGCCTGCAGACACAGGGGCACGTCCAGGTGGGTTTGGGATGTTCCCAGAGAGGGAGACTCCAGGCCCGCCCTGGGCAGCTCTTCCAGGGCTCCCTCCATGAAAAGGAGTTCCTCATGTTGAGGTGGAACCCGTGCTTGGCTAGGTTATGGCCATCACCTCTTGTCCTGTCACACCGGGCATCTCGGAACAGAGTTTGGCACCATCCCCTTGGCACCTGCCTGATGCAGCACGTCACACACACACACACACACATTCACACTTTGATCAGAAGGCATGAACTAAAAACTAACTTTATTTGAAAGTCTGACTCCAATATATATCATATCTACCAAAGGCCAGGGACTGGGGGAGAAGGCTGACACCTCTCCCCATCCCATTGGTCAGGACAACTGTCCATCAGCTGTCCATATCTCTAAGATAAAGAATGTAAACTATCTTGAAAATATACAATAACATTGGCTGTGTTTGCAGACCAGAGCGTGAGAAAGAACCCAAAACATGAAACCGTGAAACAGAAGAGAAGGCTGAAAAAATCAGGGCGACACCTGCCCTTGGGAAATTTGTATAGGTTGGTGAAATCCCCTCTAAACCTTCTCTTCTCCAAACCAATCAGATCCATCTCCCACAGTCTGTCCTCATCAGGGAGATGCTCCACACCCCTTCTCATCTTTGTGTTCATCACACTGCATTCCTGTTTAGCTCCCTCCTGCCTGATAGCACAGACGTTGGAGAAGGAGATAACCAAGGCCTGATATTCATTTGAACAATTTCAGATTCAAATGATGGAGTAACCTCCAAAATTCTTTGAGCAGAAAACTTTTCATTGCTGTGAATAAGATCCAATGGGGCTGTAGCTGCACATGTGGACACTTCATCCAGCATTTCACAAAAGCAAGCCTCATTTGTAGTTGTCTGGGAAAGGCATAAAAACTGCCTATTCACAGTTTTATCCAGGCCTAACAGGCTCATTTCATGTCATCAAATTTATTGTCACGCTTCCTGACTTGGATGTGCATCACTTGGAGCATTCCTAGTTTAGACAGGTGATTTATGAGGCCAGCTGAGCTCCCTGCGTTTAATTTGATTTAGGGAAATTTCCCAGAACTTACCAGGGGAAACTCAGTTATAAATCCAAACATCATATTTCATAAGGAGATTTTACATTTTCTCCTAATGCGTTAAAAATATTTCCTTGAGGTGTGACTGTGCTGTACCCTCCGCATGCAGCTGCTGCTGAATTGCAGTGCCTGAGGGAACCTTCCTGCACAGCTCTGCTCCACGGGCAGTGGGAGCAGGGCACCCTCAGCACATTCCCTCTGCTCTGGTGAGAGCACCTGGAGCTCTGCGTCCAGTCCTGGTGTCTCCAACACGAGAAGGACGTGGAAATGTTGGAGCAAGTCCAGAGGAGGCCATGGAGTTTCTGAGGGCCCTGGAGCACGTCCCACATGGAGCCAGGCTGGGAGAGCCGGGAATGCTCAGCCCAGGGAAGGGAAGGTTGTGTGGAGACCTCACAGCAACTGCCAGGGGCTGCAGGGGCTGCAGGGAGCTGGAGAGGGACAGTTCATCAGGGACTGGAGTGGCGGGTCAAAGGGAAATGGCTTCAAAGTGGCAAAAAACAAAAGATAACATATTAGGAAAAAAACACCTTTCCTGTGAGGGTGGGCAGGCCCTGGCACAGGGTGCCCAGAGAAGCTGTGGCTGCCCCTGGATCCCTGGCAGTGCCCAAGGCCAGGCTGGATGGGGCTTGGAGCAACCTGGGGCAGTGGAAGGTGTTCCTGCCCATGGCAGGGGGTGGCGCTGGATGATCTGTTAAGTCCTTCCAGCTCAAACAATTGTGGGATTCCATGATTCCATGCATTATTTTTTTTTAATAGCTGCTGTTTTTATATCTATGACTGGTGGTATTTTTCTTTCTTTTTTTTTTTTTCCTTTTCTTTTTTTGTTCTTTTTTTGCTCTTTGTGTCTTAGGTATATTGCAGATTTTTTTAAACAGAAAATGGATCTAGGCTCCATAGAATTGTCAATAACAGCCTTAGTAGTTCGGGGTTGATTATTCACATTGCCCAACATCACACACCTAATCTAGGCTGGGAACCTTGGACCTTTGGGGTGCTGATGGACAGGTGCAGACTAAGGAGATGTCCAAATTGTCCTTCAGAGCTTTATTGCAAATAGAAGAGGCCCCTACCTTAAAGCCTCCATTGCAGATGTTGTAAGTTTTACCAGCTGGATGCCTCCGTGTGGGCAGGGATGGCTTCAGCCACCTGAAGTGTGTGTTACTTTTAGCAGTGTGACAAAGGCCTTGCTTACAGAGCAACCTCACCTGCTCGAGAACTGCCTGTTCCCCGAGTGCTTAGGTGGAAATGACACCTATTAACCTGAAAGTCAAATATCTGCACTTGCAGGGGGATTACTGCCCAGTACGTCCAAGTTCTTCAGGGAATAGCTTTTCCCAACTCTATCAATGACATTAAAAGTTGTCTCTTAAGGAAAAAAGTAGCCAGCCAGACTAAATGTGTGCGTGTGTAGAATCCAACTACTTCAGTAAATATTCACAACAAAAAAATCATATATATCTGGGTTGAAGTGAAGGAATATAGTCGATCCCATTTATTTTAAGAGAATATGACAGAATATTTGCCTTTCCCGTGAAGGAAAAAAAAAATTGTCATCAATGTACTCCATTCTACTAAAGGTATTTTAGAAATAGCACCAATGCTTCCAGTCTCAGTCAGTTCATGTGTTCATTTCGCTCTCTGAGTCTGTTAAAGCTGAGAAATAATGTATGAGAATAAATGTTTGGTACTTTTTGGTACATGTTTATGACTAAATTCTGATTGACTAGAGGCTTTAATGTTTGGAGTCCAGATAAAATTCATAGCTAAGAATTTCCATTTTCTATTTTGTGTTGACAAGTCAGCATTTTTAAAATGCTTAGCAGCACAGTCCTCATCCTAACTTTATGCATCTAAACATTAAAAAGGTAACAGTGATGCTCTCTGATGTCCTGCTGTTAAACAAGAACTTTCACACCTCAAGCTGTCAAACTAGTCCCTTCAGATATACAGATTCTGTGAGGGAAATCTTAAGCATTGGACAGCAGGAGAGGAATTAAATTCATAGAAAGACAGTGGTACAAAACCAGTTTTAAAAAAATAAAATTAAAAATTCATAGAGCTGAAGGTAGAGCTCTCACAGGTAGAATTACTGTCTAATCTTGTAAAAATCATCTATATTATTTTGGCGGGGGGGGTTGGTTTGGTTTTGTTTGTTTGATGCTGAGGAAGGACTTAGTTGGAAAATTTATAATGATACACAACACATATGGTTATTTAAAATTATTTGGACATCTTGCACAGCCGTAAAGTTCTCTTGTGTTTTGATGCCTTAATTTTGTAGGCAAAGGAGTTATGCCTTAATACGCACCTGGTAAACTGAATAACTGAGGGGGACGTGAGGAGCCCCAGTGAAAAGGACACATGAAAGAAGCTCTACACATTTATACCATGAATTATCTTTTGTCATTCTCCTGTTCCTGTTTAATGCTTAAACTTTCTTCTCTGCTGAGACTAAGGGAAAGATGTAAGACAAATATCTGTGTGTTCAAAACCATGATGGTCGATTTTCTTCTGTCACACTCACGCTCAGCGATTGTACCTGATCTTTGCATTTTTGGTCTTCTGTCATCCCTGTGGTACGTAAATGCTCTTGGAGGGAGTTACACAGCTCTGATGGGATCCCAAAGCTCTTCAAAGACACTTTGTTCTCCCCTCTCTACCCACCGAAGAACTGTGGTTTGATATGTACACACCTCAGTTTGTTTTACTCCTCCTCTTCTCTCTCCCCTGTCAGCTGAGATTTGGCAAAAAGCCTTTTTCTGAAAAGGGAAAGCTCTTGGAATGTGTTGAAAGGTGGTCACGCTCTGGATTAGTCCCTCTTAGGGGAGCATTGTTTTCACAGCAAAGCTATCTCTGCCTCCCAGGTGGTTTTAAGCTCTTTTCTGTCTGCTGTGCGCTGATGATGCCTCAAGAGGCTACCTAGAACAGAGGCTAGACAGAGTTAAAGGAATTAAGTCGGTGTTTATTAAAACGGCCTTCACAGGATACACCTTGGGCAGTACAAGAGCCTGGCCGAGGCTGCACCCAAGATAGATGACGGGCCACACGTTTTCACACTTTTATAAGTTTTGTTCCATTTACATATTGGGGTTAATTGTCCAATTACAGCTGCAGGCCATGAAGTCCCACCCTCCCAGATTGCTCTCCTCAATTCACTGTTTAGTTTTTGGGCCTGAAGCTGCAATGGTGTCCTTGGTTCTCAGGCTGGAAAAGGATTGTTTTGTCTGACTAAACCGTGAGGAGTTGCTAACACTATAAATGAACTTCAGAGTCAAATACTAATGCAGTACAGAATCTGGAAAATACGAAAGCTAAAACTTAAGCCATCACTGACAGCAGATCATAGGCAGACAAAAAAATGTCTCGTGCAGGTGTGGCCAGAGGGTGAGCATCCTGCAGTACCTATTGTCACTAACAATGGCATTTCTTGTGTTTTCCTTCCATATCTGCACGTTGCACTGAATGTTCCCTAAAACAGAGGAATATGTGAGTCTGCTGACAAGATATGCTGATATTTTTAGATGCACATTACCATCCAAGGAGTGATCTGCAGGGAAGGAAAGTCCACCATTTCTGGGAGGTAAAACTGTTTTTTTAGTCCTAATTCACACTTTACTGTTGGTGGCTCGGCAGGGAAAGAGTTTGTGACCCTGCTGTCTCATGTGCAGTCACGTCCAAAGCAGTGTCACCTCTGGTGTGGCCACGCTGCCAAATTTGTGAAACTAGAATGTCAGAAATCCATCCACTCTGTGCCATGGGGATAAGCTGACATTTTATCCACTGTGACCCGGCGCTGTGGGCTGCCCCTTCGGTGGTCTGTGTACGCAGAAAGTGCTAGGCATGTGCTGCTTCTGGAGTAGATTTCGTGCTTAGAGAATGGAGCTGAGTGAATAGACCCCAAAGTCAGTCCTGCAGTCCTGCAAACTGCCCTGCTGGGCCCCCATGCATCCTGCACATCAGCACTGACACTGCACTCGCTCTGGTGTCGAGAGCCCCCAGCACTGACTCTCATTAAAAAGTAGCCACGACATTCCTTTTTTCCAAACCTCGTCCCCACCCAGGGAGATCTTGGCCTCTGCTTTTAGCTGTAATGAGGCACACAGGCTCTCTTGCTTGTTTAAAGGCCTGCTCAAACAGGATCTTGGTTCCTTTCCTCTCTCTGCTTTTCCCTGGCTTCCTCTTTGCACTCCAGCCCAGCTAGGCAGGACCCGGGCTGCCCCAGGCAGAGGCAGACCCCATTCCCAAGGGTGACCTTGCTGGCACAGCAGCTCAGATTCTGTCCCCTGCCTGCTGCTGGATTGTAAAACACTGATCCTTCACCGTATCCCATTTACCTACTTGTGGATGACTTTTCTTCCCCATGACATTTTGCTTCGTCCCTGGAATACGTGCTGCGTTTTCAGAGAAAAGACCTTCAGACAGTTGTCGCCCCCTCCTGCATTCTCCTTCCTGCACGAGCTGCTTACTCATCCTGGGAAAACTGACTTTTTTTGGCTTTTGCCTCTTTGCTGACTTGAGGTGTCTGCCAAATAAGCACTTTCATGAGAAACGCAGTCAATATATGCATACCTTTGGAAACAAAGGCCCTGCCTCAAATTTGGGGAAGAAACACCCTAAAATGTTCCTACGCTTCTTTCTACCTTCCACCACTAGAATAAGAACACATTTTCCTCTTGCCTATATTTTTTTCAGCAAGCAGTGAGAGAAATTAGAATTTATTCATGTTCACTATGTTTTTAATATGATTCCATTCAGCCTCTGTATTCTGAATTTTGTCGCCCAGAGACTTAGATCAGTCTGAGAAACATAATTCTGGCTCCCAGGAGGTGATAAGAGGGCCTATCCTTTCTGCAGTCTCTTCCTACAATAGAATTTCTAGACATTAACTTGGCTACCTCACTTCAGACATGATCTGAATTGGATTTGCTTGGAAAATAGTGTTAGAAGAGTTTTGTATCAGAGAAGCCTTCACTTAAACAAGACGATGACTGTGTTCTCATTAATAACTATCTGGTTGTTGTACCTGTAGTCACTAGAATTTATTCTGAATATTGTCCTAGTTTGTCATTGTGCCATTACATGGGTACAGGACAGGACAAATGAGAGTGGCTTTAAACAGAAGAAGTGTATATTTAGATTAGCTATTAGGAAGGAATTGTTCCCTGTGAGGGTGGGGAGGCCCTGGCACAGGGTGCCCAGAGAAGCTGTGGCTGCCCCTGGATCCCTGGAAGTGTCCAAGGCCAGGCTGGATGGGGCTGGGAGCAGCCTGGGGTGGTGGAAGGTGTCCCTGCCCATGGCAGGGGTGGCTTTAGGATCCCTCCCAGCCCAAACATGTCTGTATTTCCATGATGCTGTGATTCTCTTTTGCCATCCTTTCCTTGCTTTGTTTTTCTTCAGTTTATGATGGCAGGAAATATCAGCATTTATGAATGCCAGCCAAAAGCACCAGGATCTGATCTCTCTAAATACCTGCAATGCCCAGATAAAAATGATTGCACATGGATGTAGCCACAGTTCTTTTTTCTCCACCATTGGGTTCATATCTTATTACAAAACTTTATTATGGATCATGTTATTTGCTGATTGGAATTGTCTAGACTCATTTTTTTCTAAAAAAACCATCCTGAAGTTCTGTTTTGAGAACACAGAACGTTTCCAAATGGAAAAAATGTCAAAAGGGAAATACTGTCTCCCGTTTGAGAACCAGATAAATCTGTGCCTTTTTTTTCTCGCTATATACTAGCAGGGATTTTTCCTATCCTATTTATCTTTATAGAAACCAGTTCTGGTAAAATAGAAACGCTCCCTATTCCATGAGCCTACAGGTTCCAAAATCTAAAACTAGTCCATGACTGGTGGGCTAGGAAATCTGGCACAAAGCTAGTGAGTAATGACAGGAGGTCTCCACCACGCAGGTCCAACACAATGAATGTGCTGTGTAATAAGAAAATGATGTCCCACTTTTAGGGCTTCTTCTGATCTGTATCTTCTATTATGGACATATTTGTGCACACTGTAGAACTTTAAATCTTGGCAGAGAAAGATATGTAAAAAAAAGAAAAAGAAAGAAAAAACAGTCATAGGGGAAAAATATTAGGAAGGAGGATGAGAGGTGGGGGGAAACCCCTCAGACCTTTTACTGTGACAATTAGTGTTTTTTCCTAGTGAAGGGAAGCAAATGCTTCCTCATTGCCCCACACTTCCATCATAACTTTTACTTTCTGTAAGCAGAAGAGGACTTTTATTTTTGCTTTCTTTTCATTTTATAACATCAGAGTCTTTCACTTGTTTGAAAAGGCTACACAAGGTATTGAGTAGACAAATCCGACTATCTAATTTTGCAGGTTATTATAGTTGCCAAAGACATAACAAAAGAGCAAAAGAAGGACTTGAAGATGAAAACAGGAATACTGAGAATTTTAACTGGGAAGATCAATGCAAGAGCAAGCCAAAATCTGGACATGTAGAAGAGAGGTTGGGATACATCAATTATCAGCAAAAGAAAGCTGTAAGTTGAAAACAAATGGGAATTCATCCATAGATTATTTCCTCCAGAACAACAACAACAACAACAAAAATACCCCTAATTTTATTTCTGAGTGATTTCTTAGCACAGTAGGTCTGAGGAATTATCCAAATGGGTGGCAGAGAAACAGTAAAGCAGATAAATATTTATTAAGTCAGGAGAGACAGGATTCACTGAGGAAAAGTGGGCTTTCCATTGGCAGTGGGCTTTCGAAAGAGTTTCTGCCCTTCTATATTATTTTGTCTACATTCACTTCCAAGGTGTTTTCTCCCCTGTGCTGCTGGGGTCTTGCTGGAAGTGAGGAGTGTGCTTTAAATTCAGATTAGGGCTAAATTCAAACGAGACTGTCATACGAATAATTGAAATTAATAAAGTGAATTTCATTGAATTGAAGTCCAGCTGAATCAAAATTGTGTATGAATGAAATGGGGGGTTTTGCTTTCTGTGCTTGCCCATAAAACATCACTCTTCATGTAATTCTTTCCCATTTAAAAAATGCAAATTGACTTTTAAATCTATGACACAGGTTCAGACTGAATGTAAGGCGGTACTACTAAACCATTTTGTATCCATTTCCTTCACTTTACCCTGCATTTACTAACGAGGACTTCTGTCAGTCCAGCCATTTGTTCTGTTCTCTTGCAAAAGGAAGAAAAGCTTCTTGTGAGTCCCAGGTTCTGCTGTCTCAGATGTGCCTTTTTTCTACTTGGATGTGTCAAATAGTAAAGAACCTGATTCTGAGCCACAAACATTCACAATTAATTAATTTCAGTAATTAATAATGTTTAATTAATGACTTGCACTGTCAGCTCTATAAACTGGATTTCTTGTTATCTGTAAAAGGGGATTTTTTTAAAAAATTGAAAATCCTTGCCCTAAAAAGAATGGAAAAAATACCCATCTACTAAACAGTTGCATTGGCAGGGAAATTTTTAACATTAATTTGAATCTGAGCAGCATGGCTGTACCTGGGTGAGCATTTCAAATCAGAGAATTCTGAACATTATAGCGCGTGTATTTGGGAGGAGGCAAGGTGTACATGTGCTTGATTCTTTTGGTAAATATGCAAAGCAAAGGATCGGGGGAGATTTTGAAAAGCATTTTGGTCATTTGCAGACACCCTCGCACCTGTGGAGCTAATGCAGCCTTCCACTGCTGTGCATCTCTCAGTTCCACCCTAAAACACTGCGTGGGATCACTCTGATGTCCGGGTGTCACACTGAGCACCTTGGGAAGGACAACCCTCAGGTGCAGCATGTAGAGCATCGCTACAGTTGTCACCTCAGCCCAGCATGAACACTTGCATCCACATCCTAAAAGTAAAATATCCTGCTGCTTCTGACAGCTCCTCCTAAAAACTGGAGTCAGTCTCTTCTCTTTACCTACCCCTCCTGAGTCGAACACACACAAAAGTGTATCAAAGTTACTACTTTTGTGTAAGAAAAAAGAATCCCACAGCATTTCTTTGTAATAACTGTTCAGCTACAAAATTTTATTGGTCTCCTTCTATGTTCCCTCTAGAGGATGTAATGCACAAAAGCATTGCCACGGAACATATAAAATTACAAATGAAATTTATTGTAAAAAGTAGAATGTCTTCTAGACTGGTGTCAGTATTTATTTCATTCATAAACCAAAACTGCAGGTATAATATATTCATTGTCAGCAAGTTCATGTGTGTAAATTGCCATCCAACAGTATTGACTGATATAAGACAGATATTGAAAAGACAATTTAAATTTACTCTTCCAAACATAAACTGTTCCACAAAAGCACTGTAAAAACTCCTTCAAGGTTTTGTGTTGTGCTTCACATTTATGGTTAACTACATAATTTGGTTGTGTCATAATCCACTGTGTTTGGCAATTTGGCATTAAAGGCCTGCAAAGCAGATTGGATCCTCACCACTTCACTGGTCGACAGTTTGAGTCTATGACGGAGCAAGCAAGAGAAGAGGTCCAGACGACGTTGGCCGGGTGGAGAGAGTTTATTTACACGATCCCGAATCTCCAACAGCTGCAAAAGTGCTGAGTCCTGTGAGCCCTGAGTGTAGGGGTAGTCCAGCTGCAAAATCAAGTCTCGAATTGCTTCTGGGTCGAAGTGCATGCTGTAGCCAAACACTTGGATGTTGTTGATTTTCATGTAGCCCAGATTTCTTGAGGGATCAATAAATTCCAGGGGTTCATAGTAGATGCTCTCGTTGCCATTTGGACCGTTCGACTTTATTCGACTCCTCAAATAGATGTGCACAGTTTCAAAAAATGTCTTCCACTTGTTGCCCAGAGTCAGCGTCCAGTTATAGCACTGAAGGGGCAAGTCCAGTTTAGTCCGCTCCCAGTCTGGGAAATTATTTTCATTCACAGGCATAAACCAGCTCTCAGAGTGGCTGCCCCCAAAAGGGTTGATATAAACAGCAAGGACGGGCTCTAAGGTGCTGTTCTTAGTCAGGCAAATCTGCAGAGAGAGGCCCAGTATCATATGGACCAGGCTGGACTTGTACTTGTTGCTCTTAAGAGTCAGGAGCATGCGCTTGCGCCACGAGGGGTCGAACCAGCTGTTGAGGCGCATGTCGTTGCTGATGAAGATGGCGTGCACCTCGATCCTGCGGTCCGTCTTCTGCAGCAGGTACCTCATCTCCAGGTCCTGCAGGTCGGTCTCGAAGCCGATGTAGTGCTCGGTGGAGTCGGCCACCTCGGGCTTGCAGAGGCCCTGGCTCAGCATGTAGCCGGCGTTGCAGCTGCCGCAGCGCGTGCGGTTGTCGGGGGCGCAGCTCAGGCAGGCGGGGCCGTCCCCCACCGTGCAGGGCAGGAACCCGTGGCACGCCACCTGGTCGTTGGGGCAGGTGCACGTGTGGGTCTCCTCGGAAAAGCTCCCCAGGAGCCCGTTCTCGTTGCAGTAGAGGAACGACTGGATGCGGTTCAGCCAGTAGTTGGAAGACCTGCAAGGTTGAAAACAGCTTGTTTTAGCCAAGAGAGGCCCGCGCGCAGCAAGTGCGGCTTTGCTCTGTTTTATCACAACGAGAAAAACAAAGCTTTGGTGGTTTTAGTGTCAGATCAAGGCACGATAGCATCTGCTGTCAGGTGGATACAGGTATAAATTGCCTCTTAACAATGCAAAATCGCAAAAGAAGTTTCCTCATAAACCCACAGGCATGACAGGGACATTTAGTTCATGTATTTGCTTTCTCTGTGTCTCTGTCAAGGAAGCCTGACAAAGAGCCATTTTCTGCAACCGTCTTCAGATTAACATCTTGAAATCCTACGCAGTTGAGATTATTTTTGTGTGTTCTATTTGACCAAAGAAGTGCTTTGTGTGTACCTAAGTGTCTGCAACTCTACTGTCCCTCTATTCTATTATGAAGACCTTATTCTTTTATACTAGCTGGAGCTGCATTGATTTATAGACAGTGAGCCAAAATTCTTTCCTAGAATAGCAATAGGTCCCTGCTCCCCACCTAAAAAGATTCTTTAAATGACTTCCAGCACTACAGAATCTCTACAGGAAGCCATGCATGAGCATGTTGTGTTTACTTTTCATCTTCGGGGACAAAATTAAAAGATCACTTTAATGTTCTTCTTGTCATCTCATTTCGGTTTCACTAGGAGGAACAGTTAATGTCCTACATCACACTGGGAAAACATACTGAAACCAACAGTTTAGGCTGATGAGGCACAGTCAATAGAAGAAAGACAATGGGAAGAGCAGAGCTACATGGAAATAGCCAGAAAAATTATCTTCTTTGCATTATACAGCTCCTATTATCCCCAGCAATGCACAGTCTAAAGAGCTTGTTTTGCCTCCTGCAATCACATTTTTTGTTGCCATGTGAATGATGATGGTTGTACAGTTTCTTCCCCTTTCATTACATTATTTCAGAGAGAAAATGCAAGACCCTCATTTTCCCCGACTGACTTTTAAGGCACATCTGAACTTGTCTCAAGGAGAAATCCATGGCATCTCCAAGTCTGATTTGTTAGAAACATGAAAATAAATTTCAGTTTAAAAATGCATTGTATACTCTGGTGACTTTCTAAATCTTTCTATTTTTTCCCTTTTTTAGGGCAGGAATCTTGGTTGTTCAGGGTTGGGGTTTATGTGGCTATAGCTCTAGGTATTTTCTAGAAGCATAAGTAAATATAATAACATGCACAACATGAACATTCCTTATCATTATTCTTCTTTGTGCTTGTTTGAAAGTCAGCATTAAGCAAAAATATTCTGGGTGATCTTATTCATTTGTTTCCTGATTAAAAATCACAATGTCCATTCTGCAAGCAAGGGCAATGTCACAAAATAAAAGTTACCCCAAAACTGAGAAGCACTTGAGGCTGTCCCAGGTGGGATGGGAAGCTCCTGTGTGTTTTGTCTGGGTTGTTTTGACAGCAGCCTGCACATCTGGAGCTGTCCAAGCCAGCCCAAGCGTGTGTGAGCCAGGCGCCCATTTTTTGGGCTGAGCTCTCCTGTTTACTGCTATAACTCTGTGGGCACCACAGCAACCAAAACAGAGCAGATTCTTCCCAAAGGAGGGAAACCAACCTTTCAAAGCCCTCTCTTTGCGGCTTCTCCCTAATCCTTTGTGTTTCTCTGTGCTTATTTAAGGACTGATACTGAGTCCCAAAAGCTGCTGGAGGTTAGACATAAAAGTCTGGCATGTTTACTTTAACTCTTCGATTAATGCCATTTGATTCACAGTAGCCTTCATGAAGCTGGTACCTTGTGATTTATCACGCTGGACAGATAACTGGGCAGATTTCTAGGCTGTATTATTTGCATTTTTATCTGCTAGTTTTCTGCTGGTGTTGTTACTCCCAGGTGCTACCACATGACTCCTGACATTGACTGGGTTTGTGACTGTGACTTTCAGCATCCTCCTCCGCTTCTGTTGGGAACAGAAGTCCCTGCCTTTGAGAAGTTTCCTTATGTATTAGGAATACATTTCCAGAACACATTTCCAAAAAACCTCTTTCCACACAGACCAACTCTGAGCTTCCAGCTGCAGTTTTGAATTCATCTGAGTAGAGGATAAACAGCTGAAGAGATTTTCTGATGGAATTTTTGAATATTGTTTTATTGAGGTGGATTGGGTGTCCCTGGAAAGGTTTTGTCAGCAGGGGGGCAGCACAGTGGTGTCCCCTGGAGGAAGAAGCTGGGGGTGGGACACGGCTGGATCCACAGTTTCAGCTCTTCCAGCCAGATGTTCTGTTCTTGATTCAAAAGCTTTTTTATCTTACCTCCTTCTCCCCTCCTACTGAATGCAGTGGGTGAGAGAGTGGCTGGCTGTGTGGGGGCAGTGATTAACCCACCACACAAGGAGATAATTTCCAGCTTAAAGTTGTTCCCTGTTGCGTTCCACATACCCTCTCTTCCTCAGATCTAGTCAATAACATTACAATTTTTGATGCTTATATATGACGTTACTACTTATAATTATTTGGCATTGAAACAAGGTAAAAAGTGTTCTGCGTGTTAGGGGTTTTTTTCCCTATAGCAGAGGTTTTGTTAGGAAACTTCTGCATGGTTGGGTAGGAAAAGTATCTGGAATGCAGGGTGCACCAGGCAAAGCAAAAAGTGAAAACTGTGGCATTGCTTCAGAGTGGAGGAGAGAATGGAACTGGGAACACAGGGAAGATGACTGACTGGAAGTGGGACAACTGGTGAGGAATTTGGAACTCTTGGAAGAGGAGAATTTTCTGCTATTGAAATGTTAAATGCTGTCAAGCCTACTTAAACCGGCAACATTAATTTACTGGCAAGGATTGATTTGGTCTGGGTTACTCACATTTCCAACTACGTGGTGTATAAAACATTGTTTTTTTCCTCTATTAATGATGCAATCTACTGTTTTGATGATTATGAGAAGCAAAATCTTTAAAGTCACCTATTTTTTGTTCTTTTTATTTTTAGTGAGCCTACCTTCTTCCTTTTATCTTTTTAGGGAATAGAAGCATCAGTTTAAAAATCTGCACGGAATTTCAAGCTGCAAAATTAAATAAGTTTCTTTCTATAACTTAGTTATGTTGTTTGTAACTTAGTATTATCTAGGTTATTTAAATTGCCGTGTCTTTGATGATTAGCAGTTGCAAAGAGGTCAACAACATTAGAAGGAAGGAGGTTATCTCCTTATTCCAATGAAGTTTAAAACAGTAACAATCTAAATTATTGCCTTATTTTGATTTCTTTTTACCTGATTTTAACCAGAGAGATTTCAAGAAGAATCTACTTGTCTTTGATTGTTTTACAAATACAGTCTATTTAAAAAAATTAAAATCTACTTCCTTATTTAACCACTTGTTCTAAAATTAGTCATTAAAGAATACTGTTACTCTTTGTGAATTCATTGCTTTCAGTGGAGCAAATTAAGTAAATTATGTGAAAGTACATAAGATGTCAGTGATACCTACTCTATTTAAGCCACTCATCCTTAATTGGATAAATTCACACTGGCATGTCATTACAAAATCATTCTTTTTCTACTAGAAATTCAGGATCAGATAAATTCTGGAGCCTGCAGCCAAGGGAGAGGTTTGATGGGAAGCAGATGTGTCCCGCAGGTCAGCACCTGGCAGTTCAGCTGGTGCAGTTCCGGCTGCCGCAGCCACTCTGAGGACGGTGGCAGCTGGGCACAGAGGGGGTTCGGAGAAGAAGAGGGGTGGCATCTCCAGGGCCAGGCTCGCTAACCCTGTGGCAAGGGCTTCAAGCATCGTTAGCTTGGGGCTGGAGTTCTAGTGGGGGCTGGGAAATAACACATCCAGGGAGAGGGGCTGTTTGGTGTGGTTTGGAACTGCGGAATCCAGAAGGAACGAGGTGATCTTTAAGGTCCTTTCCACCCCAAACCATCCTGTGATTCTGTGATCCATCCTGTGCAGAAAGTGGTGCGCCCAGGGACCCTTCTCTGTGCATGGACACGGGTGTGTGTGGGAAACAGGCAGATTTGGACACGCTTCCAGTACTGCGGCTTCCTTGAGATCACAGAGATGTGGTGGAGAGACAGAGACTCCTCGGTGAAACCCAGTAGAAGGGAACAACTGCACTCCCCACAAAAAGAAGGCTGCAGAACTCAAACTTCACTATTGAATGAGCAATGGACTGGTCGGGATCTCCAGGGCAGGGATGAGAGGAGAGAACAGTGAGAGGGGCACTGTCAGCATCTTTTCACACCATAAGATAAAAGAAATGGGTGAAGCCTCCCTTAACTAACTGGAGAAAGGGACATGACCACAGGTGCCCCGAGCAAGGCTTGAAAAAGCTCTTCAATTATTCCTTTAACAAAAGCATATTATTATTTGATTTGGGAAATTACGCATGCTGGCCTGATGAGCTACTTTTCCAAACACTGGGGTATGGAACCAGCTTCCAAACCTAATGAAACCAGCAAGAATATTCCTAGTCACTCAACTGAGCTCCAAATAAAAATGGAGTGCTTGAAATACCTGTGTCTTCTTCATCATGCAAAATTATGTGATAATTTATAATCAAAAGCTATTTCTGGTGATTCACACACTTGAAATCATGGCTTTACTGTAGAAGTAAAGTAATTTTTAGTTTTTTGGTAAGTACAGGATACTTGTAAAATTATATAACAAATTACACCTTCCTGGAAATTGGCATTTTTTTAAACTTCTTTTGTTTATTGATATCAATTCCCTGAAATCAGCTTTTCAAAACCAGCACAAAAGTACAAAAGAACTACTAAATCTGGACAGAATTTCTATGAAAACACGAATATTGATTGTCCTGCTAGTAGAAAACCTGTTGTCTCTATAGGAAACGGGTCATCAAGCTGCTCTCTGACTTACAAACGCTGAGCCAGGTAAACCATCCGAATCCCAAACTCCTGCCTTTTAGTTAAGACCCCAAAACTGAGTCTCCATTATACTGGGGCTTGAATCTCACCATGGACTGCAAAGAGCTCCTGCTCACACAAATCACGTCTCTCATGGAGGAGCAATTCCTCCCTCCTTATTAACTTGTCTGATCAAATATGTCAATGTGAAAATACCTGGAGGTGCACAACAATATTCCACGAATTTTCTCAGTTCTTAAAACTTACTTGGAAGCAGATTGTTAACTAATTCTGTTTCAATGACAACTTCAGCTCCAACTTCTGCTTGTTTCCTACTCTGCTACAAGCTCGGGCTGTTGTTGCAGGATGAGGAGAGTCCTGTGGTTAAATCTGCTGCCATATAAACTGCACCAGCTTTCAGCTGGAATGTTTTCAGGGCAAAGAAAGCCTGCCAGATAATCTCACTTTTACACAAGCCTGGTAAAAATATGATAATCCTAGGGAAGTTTATGCAGCAATTAGCATCAGCCAAGTTTCTGATGAGAATCTTAATGAGAGATATAAATCATAATTCTAAAGTGCATTTAAAATATTTTGCAATTCTTATTCTTACTATGAAAAAGAAAACTTTACTTGAAAACAGGATTATTTTTACTAGAGCAGTTGCAAGCTTGATCCAAGCCATGTGCCTATTCCTGTTCAGCACACTGTAACATTAAATGTAAGAACAAAGTACTATGGTCACCCTATAGAATAGCTGGAGCAAGTATTTAATCATGATATGACACTTTTACCTCCTTCTCTGCCTCACTAAGTGCTTAACATCTGTTGTACATCAGATGGCTCAGTAGCAGATGATGAGTACTCAGTGAGGCAGATGCTAAGTAAAAAATGAAGACAATTTAACAAGAAGAGGAGAGGCAGTAAAATACCCATTACCCACTTCCCCTTCCTTTGGAGGCCAAGTCCAGAATAAATCTGTGAGACAGCAACATCAACAGCAAATGCACTTACGGACATCTGTACAACGTCCTACTCTGGATCAGGTGGATTTACATCTCGGATAGAACAAATCAGATTCCAAGTACTTTGTTCTATGCTGTGATTCAAAACAACAGTAATTGCTGCTTAATTTGATAATGGTCTTTATGAGAATGTTGTTTTCTTCTAGGAATCAGGGTAAAACTACCAACTGCACAGGAGCCAGAAGAGCAGCGAGTGATCGTGNCCCCCGTTCCCTGCTGCCCAGGCTGGGGCTCAGCCCGGGGCACGAGCGGTTCTGGGCTGGGGCAGCCCCAGCTCTCACCCACAGCAGCCCCAAGTCCTTGTCCCAGGGCTGCTCCCTCTGCTCCTCCCCAGCCTGGATTGACCCCGGGGGTCGCCCTGCCCAGGTCTTGTTAAACCTCCTGGGAGTCCCATGGGCCACGTCTGGAGCTTGTCCAGGTCCCTCTGTATGTCATCCTGTCCTTCAGAGGTGCCACTGCACTCTTGGCTTGGTGTCACCTGCAAAGCTGCTGAAGGTGGCCTCAATCCCTCTGTTAAAAGATTGATTGTTGTTTTTAGTTTATTCAACCTCCCAGAATTAACCACCACTCAGACAAATGTGCCTGAAATCATTGTACTGTGGCTGATGTTAGAGGTATGGCAGTGAGACTCGGTGATGCTGCAAATCCCACTCCCAAAGATGGCAAAGAGGAGCAGTGCAGCTGTTCTGAATTCACATCTCACAGTTTCACAGCTGCTCCACCTGAGCCAGGTACTTTAAGGGTGATCCAAAGGTCTGGGTTATGTGGACCATGGTGAACACAATGAGAAGTGTAAAGTAAGGATGCTTTTCTAAATGTATTTACATTTAGAAAGAGAAACCTCTACCTAAGGCATGCCTGTTAGCACACACAGAAAGGATATTAATTAGCTCTGGAATTTTAATGGAAATGTTGTCTCTATGCTAAAATTGCTTCCAGCATTGAAGCGGACACAGTAACTAAAGAAATCTGTCTCAGCGTGAGGATACTCTGCAGTGACTGGATGAACCTGGAGCACGATTCTGGATTATGTTACTGGGGTTATTCACAATGTAAACTGAATCTACTTTGAATTATGGAGGCAAAATACCTTGTTTTCCCTGTTAATCACATTTAAGGAGAGCCTTTCCAGATCCCCTAGCCCTCGTGCCACCATTCTGCAGCTGTTGCCTGGGCCCCTCAGGGCTGGTACAGTATAGTTTAAAATCAATAATACATGTTCTTCCTTTTAAATTCCAAATAGTCTTTCTGTTATGAGAAGGAGAGGAATTAAGCCCCTACATTAAGTGCTGGAAACCTTTTGCATCTCATAGAGAAAACTGCCATGGGTTCCACGATATTTCAAGCTCAACAATATTTTGGCACTAAAACATGTAATATTTCAGAGGATATTTCTAGCTGGTCTGTCATGAATTGATTTAAAAAACTTTTTAGTTTGAACTATGTTGATCTTACATCCTTATAACTCTCATGGTAAAATTTTTCTAACATGAAACATTTCTGCCACACACACCCCCAAAAGAATAATTATTTAAAAAAAAATAAGATAATATATCCACAATTCTTTCGACACACCCCTAATAATGACCATTTAATTGTGAATCAAACTGCTTTATAGCACCAAATATTTATGTAAAAGGAGCCAAATCAGAGTCTCCCACTCCCAAAGATTACTAAATAATGATCCAAAGTGCGGCAGGCACAAAGGAAATACACAGAAAATTAATTAATGGAGGCAATTGTTGAGCAAAAGGAATCAGAGCTTTTAGGAAAATTAAGAGATTTCATGTAAAGGAGGAAGAGACTTGCCACACACATGCACAAAACCCCACCAAAATGCTCCAACCAAAAACCACCAAACCAGCCAACCAGTGGGTGCTTCTTGGAGCCAGTGACCTCTTGGGTATCAATGTATGTGTGTGCTTGTGCTTGTAGCATTAGATCTGTGAAAAACCGACCTTGGCTCACAGATTAGCCACTGATTTTGTGGAATTTTAGGTGGAATTTTCCAGATGCATCTTAAAGTATATTTATTTTAAAAAAATTATGAAGTTATTATAAGGCTTGACTAAATGTCTCTGTGGCAGTCAGGTCAATAAACCCCTTTAAAGCATTAGAAAAGTAACAGCCATATTACCTGCAATGCAGTCATCCATTTTTGTGTGGAGGAAAACTGTGGAAACACCACAATATTTTACAAACCGAAAGCAAACACCGCCCTGCCTTTACTTTTACAAGGAGAGGTAAGATGAGGGGATGATGATGCTGTGCACATTTCTGTACACGATCCTGGAACAGTTTAGGTTGGAAAGGGCCTTTCAGATAATCCAATCCAAACCTTCTCCATGGGCAGGGACACGTTCCACTGCCCCAGGTCGCTCCCAGCCCCGTCCAGCCTGGCCTTGGGCACTTCCAGGGATCCAGGGGCAGCCGCAGCTTCTCTGGGCACCCTGTGAGAGGCCCTCAAATCCCTCATCCGAAAAGGAATTTTTTTTTGCCCTGTCTAAACCTATCTTATCTTATTTTAGAACCACTGCCCTTTGTCCCCTCACTACAAGCCTTCTTTAAAAGTCTCTCTGCATAATTCATACAAGTCCATTCACATCTCAGTCTGTGTTGATGTTGCCCAGTGCATTTTCCCTGCATTTGTGCCAGGTTTTCCCTCCCAGCTGGATTTATTAGCCCCAAAAGGTGCTCATGTTAATGTAGTGCAAGGGCCACTGGCAGATCTTTGCTCTGTGTTCAGCAAAACAAAAGGTAGAGGTGAAAAAGAAAGAAGTGAAGGAACACCCTGGCTTGGAAAAAGCAGAAAAATTAAATAGGATTTTGAAATGAAAATTCCTTTCACTGGATAATTTAAGATGTAAGAGTAAACGTAACTAATTCAGGGGTTTCTTTGAATTTTAATATGTATCTATAGCTGGCATAAACCTAATTTCAATATTTAATCTCTAGGAGGAAGGGAGCCAGTAGCAGCTACTAAGACCAACTGGATTCCCTTGTCAAGATCTTGAGGCCAAATGCACAAAAACAGCCTAAGCTGTTTGTGCAAACTGTACTGGCAACAATAACGAGATGTACCAGCAGCTCTAGCAGGCAGCAGAAATTCTGGAATTAATCAAAAAGTAGCCTTGACTGAAAGCTCTTGTGTACAATGCAGCAGACCACAAATCAATGGAAGATGAGAACAGGATGCTGTGTGTTTTAGTGCCGTACTTCAGATGGGAGGAAGCAGCATCCTTGGCTTTGGAGTATTTTCTTCAAAACAGGAGTAAAATAGAAAGTTCAGAGACTGGAAATAATTTCTGAGCTAAAGCCTTCCAATATTTTGTAGGATAATTAAAGACCAAGCAAAAGGGTAATTGGTAGGGTTACTAAACCACAACAGACCCACAAAAACCCCACTGCTGGCAAAAGCATCCAAAGTTTTAATCATGGTGAGGGGTAAATCTGGATATAAAAAGAGATTTAGCACCAGAAAGAGCAGCCATCAGTTCCAGAGCTTCTGGAATTAAACCTCATTATTCCAGGTAAAATCAGAGCCTCATTAACAGCCGGCAGCAGAGAGGCGAGTCCATGATTACGTCTGCAAAGCTGATACAGGGTCATTGCATCTTCCCCTTTCCCTGTTGAATTTGAGTCAGGACCTTTAATCCTATTTTAGGCATCCTTATTCCCAGACACAAATAACTGAAATAAAAGAAAACAAACAAACAAACAAATAAATGAAAATCTGTTTCTGCAAACTTTGTTGCAGCTACAAATGTGGAGCTAGGGAACATCTGCTTTTATTCCAGGCTTATTTCCGTGTGATGATGACTATGGACCAGTTCTTTCCTTTGATAATGATCCTTATTTTTTCCCTGCTGTTTCCTATTTGGATTATAAATGTAGTTACCCCTAAAAGCTACCATAATTTAAACAGCAACAATCTGTCATTTTCTTCCATTGTGTAGGACCAGAAGGATTACAGCAAGGCAAGAGTCTCCCAGACAAGAGTAATGGTCTTAATTAAAGAATACAAAACTCAGTTCTGTATTCATACCTCGCTTATCATGCTATTAAACAAAATAAACCAAAATAAGATTGTGAGATCAGTGTGCTTTTTTTCCCTCTAATTTTATAATAACTGAAAATAACTATAATTTTGAGCAAACCCTTAAAATTTTAATACAGGCACAAAACTCATTGCAGAAGAGAGGTTTGGTTTTCTGCCATGGTATGTTCGAATAAATTGCAAGGACACCCTTTAATTTCTGAAGGAAAATTAAAGGCTGTCTAGAAAAGTTGGATCCTGCTGTTTTAAAAACAACGCATATTTCATTTCTCTTAATAATGTATAATACTTGTAATAAGATGTCACTTGTGTAACAGTCATAAGCAGGGGAAGTATTAAAATAAATGGCCAAACGCTGCTTGTCTATAATATAAATTAAGAGACAGACTTGCAATAGTGCTCATAAGAAATATTAAGTGATTGTATCTCCTGGGACATTTTTCTCTTCCTTAAGCAATCAAACCCACAGCCTGAAATGCAATATAGAAGGTGATAGCAAGGGTGGAAAAAAAAGCAGTTTTCTACTTGTTAATCTGCACAATAGAAAAATTAGTGCAGGTAACAGAGTGGGGGGCCAAAGTCCCGCCTTGGCAGGTATGGGATTGTGATCTGCATCACTACAGGAGCTCTGGATCACTCCCTGGAGCAGGGACAACTCTTATTGCAAAGAAAGACCGTGTTACTCCTGAAATGCTGGTTTTCTGCACAGGTAATCTCCTTCTGATGAGTTCATCCCCTATTGGCATTGTGCGCCTTTATATGCCGTAGTATTCAAGGGTGGGAAGGAAATCTCCCCATGCAGAGCAGCTTCCTTGATACCTTGAAATTTTTATTGAAGGGAATACAGTTAAAACACACCCACACAGGCTCATCCAGAACAACAACAAAAAGCTAACAAAATACCCAACATGTTGGTCTGCCTTAAGTTCCTCCTTAGTAAAACTAACAGAAGGAATTAATTTAAGGACCTTGTCTTCCACAAAGAATTCCTAAGTGTTCACATCAATAACCAAAAGTGGATTGGAGCAGACAAGTTTTCCTTGCAGGAGAACAAAAAAAAGACCTGCTAGAGAATCTGTTTTTCTGACAAGTGGAGCATAACATTTCAGAGCCTACAAAGGCATGTGTTTTAAGGCATATTTAGCAGTCTTAACAGAGTCATTCTAAGAATTTTGGATGATAATCACAGTGGGGCACTAAAGGCTCTGGAGGAATTCTATCATTAACAAGTATGTGTATAAATACATATATATATGTACACACACCCACACATATATATACATATATATACAAAACACATATTCCTCCTTAGTACCCTAGGCACACTCAGAAAGGTTTATCTGTCCATTCCAGATGCTTCCACCTGGAGAAAATAAAAAAGCAAAGCTACAAAAATCCCCTGGAAAAAAAAAAAGTCCTTCCAAGCACACACTCAGGGGCTCTAAATGAACCAAGGGAACAAAGGTCATGATGGCATTAGGGGAATGGTGATGATACTAATTAATGGAAATGAATGATGAAGAGATAAAATTGAATTTTTTACTGAGGACAGAGAAATGGCAAAGACCTCATTTTCTTTCTCACTTTGTACAGAATTCTACACTACCTGTAGTTCAGTATCTTTGCACTTTAAACTCTTGAAGTTCATGAAGGTTGGTTAAATTTTAAGGTTGTGAATGAGGTCATGAAACATGAGGAATGTCATAGTGTTAGCTTTTAAATGTTTAATGACTGGGGTAAAAGAACTACCAAAATGTCCCCAAAAGGATTCCATCCATTCTTGATATTGCAAATGATTTTGCACCTTCTATTGTATTTATAGTAGAAGTGACAACAAAAGCCTGACGACATGATCCATGTGGAAAAAAACCAATCTGCCTCCAGAGCCTTTGCCTTGAAGAGATCCTAATCTAAGTGCAAACCAGAAAAAATAAATAGAAATGGACTGTGGGATGTGCTCACGGGGGTTTTAGAGCTGCAGTGAGGGATGGTGAGGACTGGAGGGGGATAACTGCAGAGCCTCGAGCTGAAATACAAGTCTGGATCTTTAATAGTCTCTCTGTCATGCAGAAGATTTCCTGCTGTGCACAGTGAATACCACTGAATAACAAGGAATGGCCACAAAAGCAGCGCTGATGTCCCCAGGCAAACATATCATCCATGATTTCTCCTGTTTGTCCAACACGTGGGGTTTGGAAGGGTCTTTTACATGGATTCTAGTGGGTAAGGTGGCTTAGCATTTATATGAAAGTGGAGTTTGCAGGGACAGGCAGGTTTTGGTGGGATCTCTCCCAGCCTGCCGACCACGGCGCTTTCATCCCTTCATTGATGACTTTTCCCTCTTCCCAAGCTGCTGCCGTTTGTGGGGCTTGTGATGGGCAGCAAAGGTAAGAGGGTGTGTCAGGTGCAGGTAAACGGGGCTGCAGCACAAACACTCTCACCCTGATGAGTAATTACACTGCCTCTGCCACACCATCCATCTGCAATGGCAAAAGGACTGAGGAGCCCGAACCCACACACAGTCCAGCGCCTTTCACAAGGCTGTTTACAGCCAGGATTGAAATGATGCCATAAGTTTCAGCTCTCATGTTTTCCAGGTTCTGTGCTGCCCAGGGGTGCAGTTCTGAGCTCACACTCAGTGTCACTCAGCTCTGCACAGAGCAGGGAGACAAAACAAATCCTTTTCCTCCTGAACACCAAGGACAACTTTCAGGCCCAAAAGTACAAACAATGGTGAGCTCGAGGGAGGAACAAGAAGGATGAGACCTCATAACCTGATGCTGTAATTGGGCAATTAAACTCCAATATGCAAATGGACCAAAGCTTATAAAAGTGTGAGACATTGTGACCATTCTTCGTCCATTTTGTGACCATTCTTAGTCCACCTTGAGTGTAGCCCTGGAGCCCTGGTCAGGCCCTGTCCTGCCCAAGGTGTACCCTAAAGGCCTTTCAATAAATCCCTACTTTATTCTCTAGCTCTGTCCAGTCTCTGTTCCAGGTCAGCCCTCCCAAGGCATCAGACATCCCCAGAAAGTTAGAGAAAAACTTTTCTTAAATCCTTTCTTGGATTTTGAAGTTTACTCTTAAGAGCAAAACACTCCTTCTCCAAACCCCAAACTGTCTGTGATACAAGGAGAGCAAATTAACATTGGCTTTACGTCTGGCAGGAGTTTTACAATCAGGGCTGCTCATTGCAATATAGATCTGTCAAGCATTACTATTATTTGAATGCTCATTACTCCCTTAATCTATGTAATTCACCTCACTGTGGGCATGCTCCAAAAAAAATAATTATGGCAGTAGTAAAAAGGACCCCTTTAACTTGAGAGTATTCCTGATCAATCACTTACATAGTCCTAATATTTTTAATACCAGCCTGTAGCTCTGTGAGAAACCACAGAAGCTCCTGCTCGGTGATGTAATTTTAAAAGTAATTTTAAGAATACCACCTGTCCTTGTAACCAGCAGTATATTGCCAGTGATCCTTATTTACTCAAATAAAACTTGACTGAATTCTTTTCATACTCTACTGCAGTTTCCACTGGCTGTCTTTAGTTTCTATGGAAACACATTCAATTATTATTTTGTCACACAGGACTGAATTGCTACATAGACTCCCCGTCCACAAATGGGCACTTGAACTCTTGGATGAAATATCTCTACCCTCTGCTCTACAAATAAAGGTTTGTTGGGTACTCAAAGACCATTTAGTTTCTCAGCATGAAATGATTGAGATAGGGGAGAAAATTTGAATTGTCATGGCATAATCTTTAATGCATCCTACTAAATCCTGCAGCTTGAGGATCTCAATGATTTCCTGTCTTCAATTTGAGGATGATATCAGGGTAAAAATAACCATCATAAGGAGGAAGATAGGGTTGCTGTGGGATAAAGCCTCATTGTCTTGCCAAGGCATTGTTTTCCTAATGATCTGCAATTTGGTTGATTCTTCTACTTAAAATATTCTGCTGAAGTTGAGCGTGGTTGTTGAGGTTGGTTCACTGATCTTTTAAATTTTGACCTCTTTAATATCATTTACATTTTCATCCTTTACAGTTTGTACCATGAAAAACCTGAGCTTGTTTTCAGGTAATGCCGTTTAGCATGTAAAACACAAACCCACAAACATAAACCCATGAGGTGGAGTGCAAAACAACATTTGTAGGGCCAAGGCTTAATCCCCCAGCCCCAAATCAGTGTCTATCCTCCGGGTAACCCTGAGGTCAATGCAGTGCTCGCATACAGGAACAGAAGGTGGGGAGATGTGAGACTGGCTGAACTCTGCCAGGAGACCCCAGGGAGCCAATTCCTCTGGCCTCTCCTACAGCATGAATCGTGACCTGGAGTCAGGGCACTTCAGTTTAAAGACAGAACCACCGGACTTCCTCAGAAGTCCAAGGACAAAAAGTGAAGAGGAGGTGACCAAAAGTGCAAAAGCCCAGTGCAGAAACATGGCTTTAGCACTGTGGCAGCCAAAGGAAAAATAACCTTTCTCAACTCTCGCACTATTCTGCAGTAAAATTGCATTTATTTTAATGTTGGATAGCATTTTTTTTTATTGTTTTCTTCTTGATTAATTTTAATTTCTGTTGGGGGATTGTTTGTTTTTTAAAAATATTCATTTATTTATTTTTCTTTATATATGATCTCTTTGGAGCATAGAGGGGCAATATCTTCTATAAACAAACTGCTCATTATGGACACCTAGGACATGTACTGACCAGTTTTTCTTCTAAGTATCACAGGGAGATTTATTACTAATAAGTGAAAGATGGTCTACAAACTTTTTTTCTAGGTAAATTCAGCAAATATTGCAGAAAATACATAATTTACATTGTGCTGGGAATTGCCTTATTCTAGTTCCAGACTCAGAGCAGTCATGGAGCAGCTCTCTTCTTTGGGAGGAGGTGGAAGCAGCATGTTGTCCCCACATCAGATAGATGGGAATGGATAAAACATGACTTCTGCTTCTTTTACCAGTGACTGATTCACAGTGGACATAGCTGCAGTTCTTTTCCTCCTTGAGCAGAGATTTTTCTCAGAAGTGATTGATGGATGAGACTTTCTGCCCACAAAGGACACCATGCCAAGGACAGAGACCCAAAGCTCCTTCTAAGGGTCACACGAGGTCACATCACAGTAAACTCAGAACTGGCACTCCATTTCACCTTTCCTTTCCTTTCCTTTCCTTTCCTTNTCATCAAATACCAACTTTAAAACAGCCACAAAACCAAAGAGAAGACCAATCCTGCCAAGTTCAGAAGTGCGGATATTCGGGCTGACCCCTGAATCCAGGCTGTCCCTGCGTTCTATGCAGACACTGTGAGTCTCTCATTTATTTGTCTTTTAATTCTCTTACACTGACAATGGCTCGCGAATTTCCCAGTCTCAGTTCAGCTGAGAGAAGCCTCCAGCCCATCCCAGGGTGTGCTGAGCCCCGCTGAAGGCACCGGTCACCTGTGTAGTACATTTCCAGAACCTTTGAGCAGCAGCGATTGAGCTGAGCTGTAGAAGTAATCAGCTCCTCTCCTCAGGCTCCACTACAAGGTAAGTGATTGGTGGGGAAGCTGTTCCAGACACCACTCATGATTCTCCTGATTTGCTGCTACAGGAGTGGAGTCACTGAGCAGTGAATCTAATTTAGTGCATGAGCAGCACTCATGTTCTGCATGACAATAACTTGCAAATACTTTCTTAGGCACTACATTTTCAGGCTCAGGGAGCCCTCTCCAATTAAAAACAGATTGTCCTTAATAGAATCTATAAATGTGAAGTAGCGTATCTGTTCTATTTTCTTTTGCTAGATTTTTTCTCCTTTGTAAGTTTAACCCAACTGTTTTCAGCTTTATTGTCCTGATAAGACACCAAATACCATTTCCTGCCATCTGTTGCTAAATTTGCAATTTTCCACAAGATCACTAGGTATATTGTGGGGGGAATTTCTGTTTGTTACTTTGGAGAACTTACTATAGATAGGCAAAATGATTCTCATATTTTTGACTTGCCAAACCCTACTCTGGTGGGTATTTAATACAAGTATTAAAGAAAAAGATGATTAAGATTCTGCTTCTACATTCTCTTCTTTGTGAGGCACCTTGTTGGTTTCATCTGTTTCTTCAAACTCACAGTTTATTTTCTTGGATGTGACAGTTTCTTAAGCTTGTTTTTCATTCAAGTGGTCCTTTGCATTCCCTATTAACTGCTTATGTGTCTGATTTTGATGGATCCTTCCTTTCAATACCCAAGAATTTGTAGAGGTGAGTACTTTCGCTGTAGCACTGTTCCAGTTACTCTGTACTCTTGTGGAGACACGTTTGCCCTCTCTGCTTACTCTTACATCTACACATAACTTGTCAAACTCACACCTCCCTCAAAAGCTGGAAAAGATCACATGAAAATCCATCCATGAGGATAGTGCTGACAATTAACGGGTATCTTAAAGCAAAAGGAAGAAGCAGCAAACAGATGTTCATAAATTATTTGAAACCGAGAGAATTTTAGGGAAAAAAAAAAGTGGTCATAAATGAGCACAGAGAAGTTCTCAAATGTGCAGGCACAAAGGAGATGCTCACTGAGGATAAACCCCCGTAACTTAGGTTCTGGTTCTGAGGAGTACAATAATCTCACTGCCATTTATTTAAGTGTTCTTCTCATTTGGGACCCCGAAGGAACCACTCAGGCTTGTTTTGGTTTAATGTTGCATGTGTTGCCACTTGGGTTCTGAGGTTTTGGGGAAAGCTTAGTTAGCAGCATTGCCTATCACTGCTGTCTGCCATTCCTATGCTGGCAGATCTCTGCCAGTAAGATCTGGAAGTGTTCAGGTAATATCTAAAAAAAAATTGGAAAGGGTCAGAATTATCAAGAACATTGAGTTGCTCTGTGTTTTATGAAAATAGCAAAACAGTCCATAGAATGGAGAAACTGTTAATTTACAGTGTGAGCCCAAATAATCCACAGATTCACATGGGAATTCAGCAATGAGAGTCTAATTTATAGGGAAACAAGGCTTGCTAGTTTGGGCATTTACAGAACTATTTTCCCTTTGAACCTTTTTTTTTTTTTCATTTTTTTTATTTTTTTAAAAAAACAACAATTCCTGAAAAAAACCTCCAACTATTATTTCAACATATTTTTAAAAGCATAAACAATCAGAATATGTTTTAACCATAGGCCACAATATGCTAATATGCATTTACATTATTTATCATTCAATGGGTTTTGCTGAGGTTGGTATATTTGCATTATTCCTATTTGTTTTGAGGTAAAACAATGTCACCTGCTATTATTCATTTCTTGCTGACCTGCTAAGTATTCCTTACGAAATTTATGCTTCTCCTGGTGGTGTCTATCCTTTTAAGAACTTTAAGAGCACGGAAGTGGCACTGCAGTAATGTATGGAAAATGGTTCTGTGTTTAGCTCTACTTAAGTACATCATCGCCTTGTAAATATCCTATGGTTTGAAATGAGCAGATCAAAAGAAGGAGACTTTCCACAGAAAATTGGAGGGGGTGTGTAAAATACAGTTAATGTTTTCTCTTATGCATTCACTAAAAGGGTAACATATGCATGACAAAATAAATATTGTTACAGGAAAGTTGGTACTGAGGCCACGTCAGCAGCTGGTCTGGTCCTTTACATCCAGTCTGAAGAGCACAGAAGAGTGGAATTAATGAGTATTATTCTTCTATTAAAAGTAAGTTTCTTTGTGTAAAGAAACTTTGGAAATTTTTAAATTATTTATGGTTAATATTCTTTGTACTGTATCTCTTTGATATCTACCAGACTGAGAGCAAGATTTTCTGCAGATCAATACAACTCCTGCTGCAGAATCCACCTGAATCCTTTTAGATATGGATACAGTTAAAATTAATGAAATTAAAGTATTAATATTTAATTACTGGTAAACTTACACTGTCTCACAAATAACAATGAAAAGGAATGTGGAAAAACTTGAATGATAAAAAATCTCTCTTCTTGTGACTCAACAGGTCACAAGTAATAGAATCAAAGACTATGAATCAAGGAAAATTGATTTTTTTATATAAAAGCTTTTTGATTTAGAGAGTCACCATAAAGAAGAACCCTGATTCTTGTGCCATGAGATCAGTGGGCATCTTCCAGCTGATGCCAAGAGCCCATTAAAAAAAACTTCCTTTGTGATAGGGTTTTCACATGACACATGGCAGCAATTCTAATTCCAGCTGAGTTTCAGCAGAGTTCGGATGGCTGCAAATTTTTATCTTGTAATTAGTGGGCAAGGAGAACCATGAGTCAAATACCCTTTTATGCAGAGCTGTTCATAGCTCTAGTAATATATTTCTCCTCTGTCTCTATGTAACTTCTACACCTCTGACCTCTCCCTCACCGTTCAGGTCACCCAGGTGCTTGCGCACAGCTCCCAGCATGGATGCACTACCAGGACACACTGGGGCACATCTTCAGGCTCAGATGTTCTCCTTAAAGCCTTCTCCCCTCTCTCATCACGGCTTTGGGGCCCAAGGGACAGTGGCAGCTGTAACTGGTGCCCAGCCCCAGCTGCCCCCAGCCCCAGCCCTGCCCATCACGCCGGCACAGCCCACCTGCCCACGGGAGTTCAGCAAACACCTCTTCATGCACTCCCATGCTCAGCCAAGTATTTACACCTCTTCCAATAGTTTTATGATGACCCCAACGTCCCCCAAGCAGCCTTCCAGCTTTTTATGTTCCTCATCCTCCTTGAAGGGTGAATTCCACAGAGGACTGAGTTTCCAGGCAGTACATTTCCTTTTGTAAGAAGAGCACGGGAGCTGTTAAGACTCCAGTCACCATGTAACTATTCACAAGTGCTATGCTACAATAATCCACTTTTATGGGAGTTTGGAAGATGAATATAAAATAACATAATCCCCAGCTGTGCTGTTATGTGCAAAGCCATCCCATTAATCACACTCAGTTTTACTTTACAGCTTAAAGGTATGCAAAGTGTTGCTGCCATTCAGGTGCCTTCGTACTGGCAGTTGCACACCCTAACTGCATTTTAAAAGCTATCTTCTCAAGAAATTAAGTACTCAATCTCTTCCCTTCCTCCAGTGGAAATGGTAATTCAGCACCTTCTGATGTCAACAACATATGCAGAGCAGCCAAAAACTCTAGGTGAGCAAATGAAACCTCAGCACTGTGACAGCCTCCAGACCTGAATATAACATGTTAAACACGTGTAAGAAAAACCCAAAAGTCGTTCAGTAATTCTGTTTCTTTATGGATTATCTGAGCCGATTTAGAATCTGTACTTTTCCATTTGTGCTACTGAGCACAAATAAAAGCACGTGGTAAACCCACATCATCATGGGTACAAGAGATTGGGTTATTTGGGGTTCACAAGCATGAATTCACGCTAGACTGATACTGACAATAAAGACATGAAACTCTTCTAAAGGCCTGTGGGAGCTTGCAGACCTAAGAGTGAAAACAAGTGATACTTAGAACTGCTCACTTCTTTCCTGGAGCTGAAAGAATTGGTGGGATGGCTGGATTTGAATTGTGAGCAAGCAACTGAGTTTAGAACTAAAAAAAATGGATATTCATTAGATTGGGCATTAGGGAAAAAATTCTTCCTTGTGAGGATGGGCAGGCCCTGGCACAGGGTGCCCAGAGAAGCTGCGGCTGCCCCTGGATCCCTGGAAGTGTCCAAGGCCCGGCTGGATGGGGCTGGGAGCAACCTGGGGTGGTGGCAGGTGTCCCTGGCCATGGCAGGGGTGGCACTGGATGGGCTTTAAGGTCCCTCCCAACCCAAACCATTCCATAATTCCATTATTCTATATGACAAGCTCAGAAAGAGAGGAAACAACTGTAGCTGGTTACTACTTTTTACCTCATAGCTGAAAATCCAATTTTTCTAGATAGTTGAAAATCTAATTTTCCATCATCAAGGCAATACCTCAGATCAGACTCTTGGAAATGGTGTGAATCAGCCTTTTCTTCCAAAGTTTGGGAAGTTCAGTGACTCAGAGGAATCATTCTGTCATGTACCTCCCTAAAATGAAGCTTCTCAGCGAGTAAAAGCAGAAACCATAAGTCAGGTCAGTTTTATAAAATTCCTGAGGATGGATTTGAGAAACCATTTTATTATTATTATTTCTTTTTTTTAAGAGGCAAACTTCTGCGCATCTTAACTTGTATGCTCAAGAAGTTTTTACTTGATAATTTTGAGGGAAAATTGTATACTTTTGTTAAAGAAAGCTCTGCAAATGTTCTTTTATCGTAGGTAAACATGAACATGATTTTGTGTGTGCAATGTTGTATATTTTATATCAGCTACTAGGAATGGTGAATTTCTGGTTGTGTTTACCATTAGGGTTAGATATTTAAACCAGGAATTGCATACAAATTTTGTGAATTTCGTGGACACAGGGTATCAGTTCCATTTCACTATCACTGTCGTACACAGGGTAACAAGAACATAGTGAATGCTCTTGCAAACTTCAAAGGTGAAATAGATGAAATAAGTTTTTTGTAAAATAAATCGCAAAGTTCGGGTGAGATGTGTGGTCCCATAGATTGTGAGCCTTGCAATGTCATGGATTTCACAAATGCATGGCACCATTCATCTGAATTTGTCTATAGAGCTCTATAACCAGATGACTGTCTGCTATTCAGCTAAAGAAGAAGAAACAGGCTCTGGAGTCATTATTAGCCAAGATTCACAGGTGCCTCATGTAGAAACCCTCTTTATAAAGCTTCACTGCTCTGTGTCAGGACACTAATCTCTATTCACTGCAGAGAAATTCTGCCTTTCACAGACAGAGAGTCTATTTTTGTCTTTGAAGTTAATCCAACCCTAAGTTGCAGCAACACTTGGACACCCAGATGCAGAAATTCTGTACAGACTTCCTTTTAAATATTCATGGCTGGAAACCTGTTTCTCTGCTTCCATCATTGGAAGCTGAGGATTCTGGCTTTTACGGACTTTTGCTCATCTCTTAACCCACAAGTAAAATGTTTTCTCTCCCACACACTTGATGTTATATCCAAATGTGGATATACATAGAGGAGAAGCCGGAATATGCAGCAGATGGTCAGCAGAAGAAATAAAAAATCACTTAATGTCCAACAACCTCATAGCAGTGGCAAGACTCATTAAACTGTGGGCTGGACTCAGCAAGACAGAAACTGCTGCTCAAGGGTTTTGTGAGGTACCGAGGGCTAAATTGATGAAACAGAAAGTCTGCATGCTGGCCTGGGATTTGCTACATTGGTCTCTGCTCAGAGCTTATTTCACTGAAGTTTTGTCAGGGAAGGCTGGGCCAGCCCCGTCAGCAGCTCAGCTTTCCATTTCCCAGCGCCTTGCTCCCATCTTGGACACATTTGCCAACTGTCTGGTTTATATTTATACTCTGTCTTAGCCATCACTCCAGGAATGATCCAACCCAGTAGTGCTTGCTGCAGATAATGCACTGATGAAGCAATCTACACAGATGGTAAGCTATCAACTTACATTAAAAAAATCATCAGTTATTGTTCCTAATTTTTTCCAAAATTAAGGCAGCTTTGTTCAAAAATCTGTGGAAAAATATATGCACAGTTTCAAGGACATGATGCCTTTGGGCTCCTCTAAGGCCAATTAAAGAATTGTTCAGGATTTCATCTTAATTATCAACAAGCAGTGTCTTAAATTTGGAAGATTTAAAAAAAACCCACAACAAATTAATAAAAGTTTGAGGTAATGATCCTGATTTCGGATCCTATTGGCAATATCACTGTTTAATACAATATAATAAGGAATAGAAATATAATGAACCAAATCTAACCCATGGTGATAGAGATTTCTAATGGCTTTTTAAAAGGAAATGCCTTTCAAAATGTTGAATTCATTCAAAATTTCTTTTTTCACACAAAGACATATTTGCATAATTTCAATTAGTGCAATGAATGCTGATGTTTGCTGTACTTTTATGTAACAGGAGAGGTCTGAAGGCACATTGAAGTTTTTCCTGTCATACGGGTAGGGCAGGAACTAATTGTCTAAGAATCTGAATGACTAAAAAGCCATGTGGGAAAATAATAAAAAATATTTAAATCCTTGGGGTTTTTTTATAACAAAAACCTGGAGAAAATAAATTTTGTGGTAAATATGGTGGCAGCTTGCTTCACAATGGGGAAAAAAAAAGCTTGCCTTTCTGTGGAGGTTGTAATTAGATTTAGAGTTTCCAGAGTTTTAAGCAAATAGATTCATTGCAAAGTAAGCAAAGAGAAGGTGATTCTGGGTAGAATTCAGAGAAGGCTTTAATTTGGTTTTGGTCATCTTCTTACTTTAATATCTCAACACCCGAGATAAGCCAGTTATTAAAGATAATAAAATATAACTATTTTAGAAAATTAGCAAGTGTCACCTTTCTGGAGTGCCATTAGTTCTGCTCCTTGCAATAGGTAAGTCCTTTATTTTATACTCACCATCACCTATTGTTTCAAAGATTGATTTCTAGAAGCCTGATAATATTCTGATTGGGATAAATTCCTTACAAATTAACTGGAATTAATGCCTTCTGCAGCTGTGCTCTGTCATCTGCTACTTGAGGAGGATTTTGTAATGGTCTGTGCTTCTCCATTTTAAACTATTGCACTGATTGTGTCTCGTTAATGTGTCCCAGAACCTAAAATAAGGGGTAAACAAACTCTGTGTTCTGAATCAGCATTGCCTTCCTGGAGTGGATCACGTGGGATCTCAGGGTATGATTTCCTCCTATGAATTCTGATGCCTTTCTGTGGGAAAAACCCTGCCTGCCATTTCCTCCAGAGGTGTGGGCTGAAGCCATGGGGTGTCTTGGACATTCGATTTTCTATTTGTCATTCGTCATTATGCAGTTGTAGGATAAGGAGACAACTGTCTAATTCCAAAACTTTGTTGGGGATGTAATGTGGAGGAAGGAAACTTGGTAGCAAGGCAATCTCATTTTCAAAGGTTGCTTTAAGACCCTGATCTCCTTCACTTCTTGATGCAATAAAATTCATTTATACCCTCTCAGCCTGAAGCTTTTCTGTTTCCTGCCTGAAAACGACTCTAAAATTAAGGGGTTTTTTTTAAAGAATATTACTGATAACACAGTGCAAGTATATTTGTGGCACTTCTCCAAAAGAATAAAAACATGGGAAATTTGTATCAGCGTAGGTCTGTGCCTTTTGTACAATAACACAGGACAGGGAGGATGGAGTTGGAAGGTGCTTGGAGCAACCTGGCTTGGTGGAAGGTATCCTCCGCCCATGGAACTGGGTGAGCTTTAAGGTCCCTTCCCACCCAAATATCCCAGGAGTGAAGGATTGCAGTTTGTTTCTGGCAGGGTCTCTGGGCGCAGTCCTGGGGCTGCACCGAGTTCGTAAGAAACCTGTCAGGGACATAAAAGCTCTGGCAACACAGAATAAGAGGTGAATCCCTCCACAGCAGAGCTTTTCCCCGGGTGACACCTGTGCACACAGCACGTGTCACACCATGGCCAGCAGAGAATAAATCAGCACTGGGTTTATTATTTGCCAAGGACTTGCTCTCACCCCTCCAGCTGCCACCCTCCCATGGAAAGGTGACATTTGTTGGCAAGACAGTGCCAGCCTGGACCTGCTGCTGATTCCTGTCCCTCTAGGAGCACAGAGGGCTGGATGCTCCTGGGCTGTCTGCCCGGCACCTCTCTGCAGGGATGAATTCATTCCAAAACAGGGGAAGGCAGAAAGGGAGAAGGACAAGGGGAGGGGGCAAAGGCACTCGTGCCATACCCCTGCTGACAGCAGAGATGTTGATATTGCTCCTTGGGGTAAATCAATGTACGTTGTTCTTATCAATCTGGATATAGCCGCACACATGAGATATCAGTAATGAATTCTTAATTTGAAATTTTTGATTTTTTTCAGAGGCTTCTTTGTGTTTCTAAAAACAATCTACTCTTGCATGCAATTTTTTCTAATGTTTTTGTTCACAAATTACAGTTGAAAGCATCCGTAATAATTATGCACAAACTGAATTCTTATCTAACAGCTCAATCTCAGAAAAATCGAATGTTTCCCTACACTTTACCCTTCAACTTCTTTCTATCCATTTATTTTGCTCTTATCAAGAACATATGAGAGAATAAGGAGAATATATTATACCAAAATGTAACAAAATTCTGGTTTATAGAAGACATAATAGATTGTAAATAAGAAAGACCTATTAAGTTTTGATAATTACAAAGCTGACATATGAGAGTTATTTCTTTCTTTGTGCTGTGAATGGAAAAACAGCCTAGTAGGAATCAGTCACATGAAACTTTGCATAAGTCTTTTCATAACCTTATGGGGTTTGGATTGGAAGGAACATTAAATTTTATTCAGTGCCACCCCCTGCCATGGACAGAGACACCTTCTCTGTCCCAGGGTGCTCCCAGCCCCATCCAGCCTGGCCTTGGGCACTTCCAGGGATCCAGGGGCAGCCGCAGCTTCTCTGGGCACCCTGTGCCAGGGCCTCCCCACCCTCACAGACAATAATTTATTTCTTATATTTCATCTTCTTACATACTGGCCAGATAGAGAGCTTGCTCCCAGAAATATGTCTTTTGGAAGTCCATAACAATGGGATTTGTGCATTCTGCATGTTGGAAGACAAGGATTGATCCATATATTCACAAGGAATGAAAGAGCAGACACTGCACATTACAAACAAGTCAGATACAGGCTTGCAGTACTTTCCAAAGTCTTTTTAAAAATTAAAGGCTTGGAATTCCCACCATCTGCAGGACTGACACTATACAATCTTCAAATTTATCTATTCAAAGTAACTATATGTCCTTCTGTAAGATGACCTAGGGCGCAACCCTGAAGGTTAAAGAATGGTGTTTGATGTCCCCCTGGGGAGCTGGAAGCTCACCTTCTGAGCAATCTCACAAAGTAAATTCCATATGACTTAACCCAGGTGAGGAATATCAGACACCCACTTGTCTCTGCCCATTTCTGCATCAATGCGGGTCTCGCAGTTCTTCTGCTTGTTTAACTGAGATTTTTTTTCTGATTCTGATCATGAAAAGCTAATTTTCAATGTTGACAGACCTGACCTGACAAGCAGAGACCTCATTGTCAAAGTGAGGCATGAAAAGCTTTGCCTGAAATATGGATATGCCTGGCAATATCCCCCCTGCACACGTACCCAGCCTTCATCTCCCCTTTTCCTCTGCTGCACTTGTGTCAAAGCTTCCTAGTGCTTTGCATTAGCACCGTCCCCCACAGAGGAGATGTTTCCTTCAAACAGCACGGACCAGAGCAGTGTTTATGTTACAGTAATTCACGGCAGCCTGGGCTGGGACCTGCCTGTGACAAATACCCTGGCTGTCACCGTGAAGGGACAGAATGGAAAAAGAGAACGAGGGAGGTGGGATCCAGGCCAGGCTGTGGGACTCTGCTGGCTGCAGACTGAGGGGCTCTGGTGGCTCCACACAGTCACAGAAAAAAGTTGTGTTGGGAGGCTCCCAAAGGGATCATTTAGTCCAACCCCTGGCCCTGCCCAGACACCCCAACAACCCCACCCTGAGCATCCCTGGCAGCGCTGCCCAAACACTCCTGGAGCTCTGGCAGCCTTGGGGCCGTGCCCATTCCCTGGGGAGCCTGGGCAGTGCCAGCACCCTCTGGGGAAGAACCTTTCCTGATCTCCAGCCTGACCCTGCCCTGGCCCAGCTGCAGCCATTCCCTGGGTGCTGTCCCTGTCACAGGGAGCAGGGATCGGTGCCTGTCCCTCCTCTCCCGTTCACAAGGAAGTTGTGACTGCAGGGATGTCTCCCCTCAGTCTCCTCTTCCCCAGGCTGGACAGACCCAGTGCCCTCGGCTGCTCCTCATACAGCTTCACCTCGAGGCCCTTCAGCATCCTTGTGGCTTTCTTCGGGTGCTTTACAACAGCTTTAGGTCTTTCTTACACTGTGGTGATGCTGAAGACAAAGCTCATTTTTACTTAGTTTGTACTTGTCTTACTTGATAACTCATAGATCACAAAAGATATGACCTTATGGTAAATTTTACAACCTCCCTTTTCAAATATGCTGTTATGATACAGGAAATCTGGACATTACTACAACTCTCTGAAGGCCAAGGTGCTCCAAGATCCAATACCTCCCTCTGGTGTCCTTGCCTGACCTCCAGCTGCATTTGTGGAGTGCACTGTTATGCTGAAGGTGATGGGGTGCTGTCCAGAGAGGCTCATGGCCACCGTGTCACATGTCACAACTGCAAAGACAGCTGGTCACCAGGCCAGGGGCAAACAGGAGCTGCCAAGTCCAGAAATGTGTGCCAGGATCTATCCACATGTCAAGTAATTTTTTTTAAAGTGTAGACTTCCAAGCCTTGTGAGTCACCACAGTGCTGGCTCTGATGTTGTCTCTGCAAGTGATTCATGTGGATAGGTGATTAGGATGTCTTTAAATCTGGCCTGAGGAAAAGTCCTTTACAGCAGTTTGGTCACAGTAAAAGCCAAAAGGCCAAAAGCAACATCTTCAGTGCTGTGCATCTACACTGGGGATTAAATGTGCTGTGTACGTTATAGCTGAAATTCTTTTACGGCTTTTTCTTAACCCATGTTTTCCTTTCTTTTTTGTTTTAACACCACATATCTATAAAATAAAATGTTATTTTAAGCACCTTGTGCTTAATTATTTTCAGGTTGGTTGAATCAATTGAATTACAAAATTTGCCTGGGGGGAAAAAAAAAAAAGAAAGTTTAGACATTTGGGTTAAAACCAAAGAGATGTTTTGTTAGATGGAAGGGACAGTGGCAATTTGCAGTGGTAGCAAATTAGTGTCAGCAGATCTGAAATAAATGAACAACCTAGAAAATGTTTCATGAGGGAGAAGAGGAAACTGAGCCCAACTTTCTCAGAACTGGACTGTATAGAGGAAATTCATGTTCCAACAGAGAATGTGATTTCTGTTCTTATCACCCTGTCACTCATAGAAGTGAGCCCACAGGAAAGTCACTCTCCTTGAACAGATGATTTCCTTGAGTCATGTTCTGCTGTTTCACTTCTGAATAGTGACTGCTTTGAAGTGTTATCCGAATATCCAGCAGCCACAGATAATGTGTGGGCAATACAAGTCACATCTGTTATGTCCTTTTAATGCATAGGCTGTTTGCCATGTGGTCAGTGATTCAGTAATCATCTTTCAGTATTGCAAGCCTAAGAGCGAGGTGTAACTCAACACCCTGCAGTATTAAATCAGTATCATACCATCTATCATATCTTCGGTATCATTAAATCATCTCTCATTCTGTATTGGTACAACACCTTTCATGTCAGATGAATCTCACTAAGATGATTTTACTTTTTTTAACATCCTGTGACAAAAAGTAAACTGTGATTGCCAAAACACTGCTTTTAGGGAACAGGAGCACTGGTAAGTTGTTTGTGGTTGAAAAGGACAAAACACTGGTGTGGAAAGGTGATTTCATTGCACATATTGCACGTACGGTGTTTCCAAAGCAGGAATACTCCTGCCCTGTGACGTTAATATAAACTCAACTCATTTCACTTCTGGCATGCTGAAATTACTTCATTATAATGTTGCTATTCATCAAAAATACCAAAAGTGGAGTTGAGGAGCAGCTGGGAAAAATTTCATGGGTATCAGGTGGTCAAGAACAGCCTCTGTGAATGTACAATAAAGTGCTGCACCATTAGAACCCCAAATCTCCTTGAGAGAAAAGGTATTCCAAGGCCAGGTGCCAAGAGCAGGCTGCCCTGTGTATATACAGCTCCTAAACCACGTGTGGAAACATGTCTGTACACAAGAGTTTATCTCTGCTTCTCCTTGTCATCAGAGCTATTATTTGCAGGGCTCCAGATCATATTTTTATGTATGTCACGTTGATTTTAAATAACTCTAATCCCCAATCCAATTAAAGGTATCACCTCGAAGCAGATCATTTTATTTCCTTCGAGAACAGATGCAGACTTAGTATTCGGGTTAGTAAAGCAACCACTGCCAAACTGACCTTTGTTTTATCTCATGCACTTTCATCTTATCACCTTCCTTGTCCGTGGCATGTGACTTTCAGACGTGTACCTGGAGTGTCAGATCCAATCTAAATTTCCACTGGACAGGCATTCCTTTACATTAAAATTTGTAGACCCATTTTTGACTCCCAAATGCAATATCTAATTTGGAGCAGATAAAAATCTCTTTTTGTTTTTTAAAAATATACTAATGTCCTAGAGTGACTTTATGATGCCTGTATCCCCAATCGTCTGTTCTGTATATTGCTTTGTACCTTTAAGAAGATTCTTAGAGTGCAATTTGTTTTGAAAACTATGTTATCTCTCTCACATTCCTCTCCGGGTCTTGGCGGTGCCGCCGCGGTGCTGTCTGGCTTTGCTTTGTTTTTTTTTCCTTTTTTTTTTAGTTAGTTAGTTTAGCTAGTTAGGACAAATACTTTGAAGAGAATTGGGTGTGGGTTTTTTTTGGTTTTTTCCCTTTTTTTTTCCTCGGGACTGTTTGAAACTGCTCCGGACTGAAAAGCAGAGAAGAGCTGAAAGATTCCCTTCCCCCGCCCCTCCCCCTCTGGGGCCTGGGACAACAGAGTTCTTCTCCAGCGCCGGAGGGACTGATAAAACTGAGAGAGACGAACTGAATCTATGGCAAGGACTTTTCTCAATTTGCCACTTCACTTCAACTAAAGGTTTTATTGTTTATTGTTTCATATTGTTTCCTTTTGTTAAATAAATAGTTTTTTCCACTTTTCTTTTTTTCGGACCAGTTGTGGGGGGAGGGGTTGTTTGGGTCCTGTTCGGAGGTTCCCTCCCAGAATTTGCCCTAAACCAGGACAACTAATAATGATGATGTATTTTTTTTAACTACTTTTGTTTAGAAGCATCTCTGTGATCCTTGTTAAAGAAGATGTTCTGAAATCTGACAAAATACTGGTTTTTTAGCACCTCATGTTCAGAAGAATCATTTACATTAGATTCAGCCCATCCAGAGGAGCTTTTGTTGTCTTACACTGCCTTTCTAAAATGTAGTTTTCCTCTAGATTCACTGCTCACCTTCATTCCAGCAGCCTGATAAGTGATGGATAATTAGATTTTTTTTCCCCTTACATCCAGTGCCACAAATGTTCTTTAAGAAGAAAAGTCTCTGTGTGATGCATGGGGAAACTTTCATATTTTGAACTCTGTGGCTTGCTTGGTAGAAGATTTTATTCCTTGGTGATGTTGTGCCCATGAATCAATTACACTTATAGCAAAGCAATCTAAAGCAGCTGATAAACAACTTTGGGATGTAAGGAACTAACCCTGCATTATATCTGGAAGGAATGGGATTAACCTGCACTATTCCCTTTATTGCTTATGTATTTCACTCTGGAGAGTTCTGAAGGAAACAGGTTTCCAGGCCTCAGTATTCTGATGGACTCTGGTTACAGATGCTGTAGAAAAGTCATCTATTTAAAGTCTGTTTTTCTGCCTATGGACTGAAGAGAAGACTGAGACACAAATCCCCTTCTCTGAAGTGCTTTTAGATTATTCAGACCTTGTTGTGCTTTTAGGGCATGTGAATATTTTGTTACATGAAATTCAAAAATAAGAGAGAAACAAGAAAATGCAAATTCATGGCTCTTCCTTCTTTCATAGATGCCTGTGGTGCATTCTGTGGGAAATTCCAGAAAAAAAAATCTGGTTTTAAAATGCAGAATTCCTTCTGAAACTCTTGTGTTTGATGTAGCTATTCACTGCCTCTAGTGATGAGCTCCTTGTGAGTCTACATTAGCTTCAGAGTATGCTTCTTAAAAAGAGTAGCCTTCATGGAGATAAAGAAATGCTTCAAACATAAGGCTGCCAAAAATGAGTTTGCTTCCAGAAATAGGGGGTTTTATGTGTTAAAATATTTTTTTTAATTTATTAAGAAGTTTTCTCTGTATTTGTCTTCAGTTTCTGCTACCAGAATAATATCCTTCTTAAAAGTGCCAGAACTATTGGTATAATTATCATCTTCACTGTAAGTTATATGGTAATATTAAGCATCCAGTCTTTTCCAAAATTCAAATACTAACATTCTACTCAAAATTCCATGCTTTTGTGTGCACATGCCATACCTTGGTGTTCTAAGATTGAAATTCTTATTTACTTGAGATGCTGATAATCTTCATTTGCAGCTTGTTGCCCCAGGTTTCCATTTAGTTGTTATTCCAGAAAGATGCAACTTTTCCCCACTGACTTATTACTGTATTTACATTACATTTCTCCTTTTAATATTTTTTTGGTTTATTTGTCTTTACTGAATCACAGATGGTGCTGATTAAATAGACCTAAGTGAAGCTTTTTCAGTATGAAATGATTTCAAGGGCATACAGATAAGGTTCATACCTACAATAATGTCCTGTACGATGTGTGCTCACTCAAAAGGATGATTAGTGAAGGAACCCATTTGAATGAAACCAAAAGAATGACACCAAGTTATAAACTGGCACTTCTGAAGGAAGAAATGAAAGCTTCCCCTCTCTTCCCTGTCTTTCACGAGTGGTTGGATATTAAAGCAAATCAGAGGGAATCACTGATGTCCTTCTAGGAAAGTATTTGGGAAAGGGAATATTCTCCTTCTCCACCAGGACAGTTAATATTTCTTTTAGGCTTTCAAGCACAGAGATCCCAGTCCTCTCATTTTGGTTCCATAATTTGGGTGGATGTGAGTGCCAGCACACCCCTAGCTCTAGTTCACATCAGGAGTTTCACTGACAGCAGTTCAAGGGTAGCATCAGGTCGTCTGTTCCTGGGATTTTCGGGTTCTCAGTCATTGCATTTGAAATTAAACTTTGCTGTGTTCACCAAAACAGAAAGAAAACCCATTTTCCCTCCCAATAACTCGGTGACAACTGTATAACCACAACTTTGCTTGCTGCTTCACCTCCTCCCCTTGCCATACGTGACCTGCAGTGGCCCTGTGCAGTACAATTGATATTTACTAATTCCCTCCACTTGTTTTTTCTTAGACAAATGAAAAGGTTCAAATGAAAACCCTCAACCTGAAGGTGATGTTAGAGTGAGAGATGGCTCAGAGATGTCACCCTCCAGTGTGGGTGTGGGTCAGCAGGCTCAGCCTAAGCCTGGGAGGAAATTTGCCCTCACCAAATAGGACATCACTTCCTGACCTCATTTGAGGAAGATGCTGCTGGAATCCAGAGCTTGGACTAAATGACTAGTCTAGTCCTTTTCTCAGGCTGGATGCACCCCACAACAAACCCCCTCCAAAGACCAGCCATTGCTCCTCACAGCTCATGGTCCTAACCCAGAAATGCTCACGATGAGCTCAGGCCGCTCACGTGTTTCGCACCTCGGCTGGATTCCTGCAAACCAAATGTGCCCGTGCTCCTTGTGCTGTTCAACAATCCCCCCATCGGTGTTTTACACCACCCGCTGATCCCTGCAAAGCAAAATGTGTTGTGCCATCTCCCAGCCACATTCTGCACTAAAGCTGCAGCAGGAGCCGGCCACCGCGTAGGATAACAGCTGCTGCATGCAGGGGGCTCTGCCCGAGAAAACACAAGAATACTCCGTGTTTTTAAGGGCGATGTGTCAATGCAATGAGAACACACTGGAAATAATCACTCCAGCCTCAAATTCACAGAGGCAGGAGCTCACCTGGTAGTACTGCTCTGCAGAACATATTTCTTTTTCAGAGTGCATTGTTTTTAGTCTTGTTTTTCTCTTTATCACTTGAAATGGAATGTTTTACTGGTCCACCCTTATACACAACATGGGAGCAGATTAACTACCTACACATAAATTTCTCTGCCCCTTGTTGGCTTTGAATTTTAGATGGGTTTTTTTGTTGAACTCAGACAACCAGTAAATATTCCACTGATTACAGATTGATTGATTAATTCAGGTGAATTTTAAAAGTTACACTCAGCAGTGCCGCCATGAAAATCCAAGGGTGTTTGATGCACCTTGGCATGAATCTGAACTTCAGGAAAAGGACCAATTGTCTGTTTCATGTTAATGAAAGCAAGCTTAAAAGCTGGGCAGAACATCTGGAACTTCAGAAGATTTGTAGTGAACATAATAAAATAAGAATTGTAATCCTGGACCCAACTCACTGTACACAAAAGTGCTGCAGTAAATTGTTCTGACCATGAGTGCAAACCGAAAAAAAAAACCTATTTGTACTTTATTCTAGCTGAGGAATATAAACTGTGTTCAAAAGGAGACATGGAAATTTAGTTTCTTTACCCTGCAAGTTAATTGAGTCTTTTTTTGCTGTGAACAATGATGTTAGGAGAGGATTCAATGGTATTTTGGTTTCAGGATTGGAAATTAAAATATTAATGTAATTTAGTATTATGATTACTAGGTGGCTTGGTCTTCAGGAAATATGAAAGAAGTTGCAAGCAATCCTGTGTAACTCATTAATTAAGTCCCATTTAAAACAATCAGGCAACAATTTGTTTCATGTTCAGGAAAGAAATTTTGTGATAGGAGAAAAGAGATTATTATTTTCAGTCATTAATGATAACCTTGACCGTATGCAGGAGCTCCTTCAGGCGTGACCAAATGATTTCTGGCAGACTGCATAGATAAATCCCTATAACACTGCAGTCTCAGAGAAAGTTTTCATGAATTACATTAAACTTTGAGGACATACCTCCCAGTTTCATGAAAGAGAAAAACCAACCCTCGCTCTTGAGATATTCCTTTAAAAATCCTTTATACATATATTCTATTGATTAGTGAAATTCAGTGTAAAATTAAACCTTAGCAGAGTTGGTTTTACTCACTGCCAGCACCATGACCTTTATTAGAAGTTGAAGCATTGCCTCTTTAATCTGTATCTGAAAAGACCCATGCCCCAAAAATACTATTGAAAATAGTATTTATGTCTTCATTAACTCAATTTAATCCCACTTTCCATAATAAAATTCACCCAGTAGCAGAGCCCAAACACTAACCTGAAGGAGTTGCTTAGAAAGCCCTGGAAAAGAATGACATTTTGTTCCAATTCCCCCTTCTTGTTTGTTTGAAGCCCTGACTATCCATGGCACTCAGAATCATAGACTGGCTTAGGCTGGAAGGGACCTTAAAGATCACAAAGATGTTTTTTCTGCTTTTATTTCTATCTTTTTGAACACAAAAAAGAATTGTACCGGGGTTAGGTTCTCTTATTCCACTCACTGGCTGCTGAAATGTTTGATGTTACAGCCTGGGCAATGGTTCCTGTTTCTCCATGGCATTATTCAGGCATTCGTTCTACACTGACATTCACTTACCTGTTAGCAGGTATCAGAAATTCAGGATTTTAACTGGATTAGGTATATTCTCATCATGAGGAATATCTGAAAACTATTCTGTCAATATTCTGTTTTCTTTCTCACTATTGGTCTTATCACCACTGATATTCCTTTATCCAATACTTTATCTTGATCTATCCAATTTTTTTTTTTTTAATGGGCTTGGACATTAAACCAGTTTCTTTTGACCTTTTCCCCTCGCTTCTCTTTTTAAAGCTCTTCTTATCAGCCATAAAAGCCTGGATGTCAGAAGGCAGTTTTCCCAGATAGTCAGATGGAGTCCAGCCTTTGAAAACTGTCTCTTTTAGCAAACATATCCCACTGGCAAAGTCTTCCCAAGCCTGCTTTAACACTGATATTTGAGTCATCTGTTGCTCATCACTACATCATACGCCCTACCTCCCTCTGTACTGACAAGAAAAAAAAAATTAGAGTAGTCACTAAAATGAGACATGATTGACTCAAAAGTAAGTGATGGTATTTCTAAGTTTTGAGATACCCTGCAAAAATCAAACCGCTGTGAAAGTTTGGTGCAACTCCCTGGAAAACAGGCAGACTCAGCGCTAGTGACATTTACTGTCAGAGAATCATGGAATGCCTCCAGGTTGGAAGGAATCTCAAGGATCATTTTAACCCAACATTTTTGGCAAAAACGTGGTCTTGAAAAGATGGCCCAGCACCCTGTCCTGCTGCAATTTAAGATTGTCCAGCATTGGGCAGTCCACTGATCCCAGGAGAGATTATTCCCGTGACTGACGGCTCCTGTTGTGAAACATTTTCATCGTGTGTCCATTCGGAATCTCCCCAGCAGTACCTTCTACCCATTTCCTCTCATCTTTTCCATATGGGTCCTTGTAAAAAGGGAGTCTCCATCTTCTTTCTGTCCCCCTTTAATTACTGGGAAATGAAAATAAGGTCTCTCCTCAGCCTGCTTTTCTCACAGCCAGGCTGTGAAAAATAAACACAAGTCTCTCAGCCTTTCCTATGGGACAGCTTCCTGTTCAGGGATCATCTTTGCCTGGGCCTTTCCCAGCCTGTCCACAACTTTTTGGCACAGTGCCACATCTTTATATTAGAAAAGGAATCGTGAAGTTGCAAGTTCTGCATTGAAATAAAAAATTCTTTATATAACAAGAAATGTGTGTTTTGATCAATCCTTGCAACTTAACATTTCTCCCTTCATCTTTATGCCATTATCTATGGCAATCAAATGCTGTTCCAAAGCCCTATGGAGGTTATTTTAGAAGACTTGATTATTTTAAATTATTTGACAACTATTATATTGAGTTTTGGCGGGGGAAAAAAAGTAAGTCTGGACTGCTTCTTGTGTTTTAAGAAGCTCTGGGCTCCTGTAGAAGTCATTCATGGTGAACATCTCTTTGCAGGATGCTCATTCAGGTCATGGCCAGGACTCCTGAGGGGATGCGAGGCTATGCAGTGATTATACAGCCTCTCTCGACAGAACATTTTCTAATCCTGAAATGACCCCACAAGTGAATTTTTTGGTTTTGACCACCAGATCAGAGTACAAAGCACAGTATGTAGAAGAAAAGGGGCATGGAAGTGGCAAGCACAGCCTCCTGAAGGAAGGGGGAGGGCCACCAAAAGGCAAAGAGGAATTGACGGTGCTTGAGCTTGCAACAGCAGAGTAGGGGAGTGTATAGTATCCCTGGCAGTTCTGGAACACTGAACCTAAACTAGAGTTCTTTAAAATCAGTAGAGAAAGGTGCTGCATGCAGGAGTCACTGGGCTATCCCACAATGCTTGTGCCTAAGAACAATGTCCTTAAAAGCTCATTCATTTGAGATTTACCGTAGTGTCATTGCACTAATTTCAATAAAGCAATTTTTGACCAGCAATCAAGTATACCCACTTTATGCTCATGTTGATTTGATTAGCTGGCTTTCAGGATCGCTGTTTCTAGGAAGGACTGAAACTCTTCTATTTTCTTTCCTCAGGCATCCTTTCCAATTCATATTTGACAAACAAGACGAGAAATCAATTACGTGCAGTATACACTGAATAATGACCTGCAAAGTTCCTAAAACAGTTGTGCTTGCTCCAGAGCAGTTATCAGGATTCTGTACACGGTTCTCTGGCACTGTTACACCTGGCCAAGTGCCACGGGAAACATGGCTCTGTAAAACAGAGGCAAACCAAACGGGATGATGAATCTGTGCTCCTGTCACTTCTAAGCTGCACAGTCACCAACAAATCAGGATTTATTCTGACCTTTCCCATTGCGTTTAGGCAAAGAGGAACAGAGTAATATTGAAAGCTGGGACTGCTCAACTCCTGCAAACACTAGGACTGTACCCTGTGCCTGTACCATTCCCGCATCCATGGCCTTGAGGAGATTTTAGTGCCAAGTTTGGATTTCTCAGGGTGCCACAGACCTCCTTACAGCAGCTTGGATTTGTCGGGATTTCACGGGGAGCTCCTTACCTCTGCCGTGGCATGCGGATGAGTGGCTGCTTGTGGCACCTCTTGCTGAGGCTGAAGAGCTTGTGCACCGTTCTCTGGGCCTTGAGGAAGAGCTGCTTCATGCTGCTCTCCAGCTGCTCATAGCGGCGTTGGAAATTAGAATCCATTGTCCACAAATGCATCACAGCAGATGTGTTCAGGAAATAATTCATGGGCAGCCTCTTCATAAATAATTTGAATTCATCTGGAAAAAAAAAAAAAAAAAGAAGTAATTAATAGTGTTTAATTATGCAGCTATGGTTATTCTTGCAGCAGCAATTAACTTCTAATTTGTTTTTTTTTCCTCGAACCAATTTTCATAAACTCAATCTTTTGAAATTTTAAAATTGAGCATTTTAATTCTTTCAAACTAGAAAGGTGACTACATTTTTATTGGTAATATTAGAATAAACCCATCAAAATCCACTATGCATATAATTCTTAATATTAAAGCAAATACAAGCATTGTCCTTATTTCTCAATCTGGATAATACGAAGATTAAATAAGAATCAGGGTTTCTTACATTCAGATTTGGGATCTGAAAGCAAATGTACATTTAATGATCAGTGTTTACTGACTCATTTGAAGAACATCAGAAACTGTCTTAAAAGAAGTATATCCCAATATTTGGGACGTGCAAGTAGATGTGATTTTACAGGCCATTTCTCTTAAATATATGTTATTTCACCTGACACAAGCCATTAAATTAGACTTTCATTAGTATTTACAATTAAAATGGAGCCTTTCAAAGCATTTTATGGTACTTCAAAATTTTATGACACTTCAAAAATGTTCCCATAACTTCTTTTTGACTCTAAAGTGGTGGAAAGGAGTTCTTCAATCACAAGGTCATTGTTACTGTGAACATGCCATGCTTTGTGACTTGCTGTGGTAGCTCAATCCACACAAGGTAGGTAGACAGAATCTTATTAACAGAGTTTCATTAAGCAAGGAGTCTTTTTCCAGAAGTAGAATGATTTATAAATTCTGCACATAAATAAACGTCCATTAAAAGGGCTTCAAATATTGGGGAAATACGTGAGAAAGAGTGTCACACTTGAATGCACGTGTTTATCCTTTTCCTTTCTTGTCTTGTTTTTGCATATCAGTATTGTATATCAGTATGTTTCCCTGCCTGCCCTTCTGCCTGCTGCCATCCTCCCACCCTTCACAATCCAGTTTTTTCTTCCAGCTTGTTCCTGCAACAAAGTCACTCATCCCACAGTTTGGCTTTCACCCTGCCAGATGCTCCTTTTGGATAATCTACACTCCAGCAGGCTCTGTGAAAGCAAAGATCCCGCTGCCTGAAGTAGCCTCCCTCTTCAAATGAAAATAATCATAATATTTAACATCGGCGTAATTTTAGGCTGCTCATGGAGCAGGGTTGATTGGGGAAAATGTTCACTCACATCAAAGAATACTCCATTAACATCCTTGTTCATAAGTCTTTTGGCTTAGCTGTAGTTTAAGGTTTTTTAACGACATTTTTGCACAAAGCAGGCAAAAATAATTTCTTTTTTTATGGATGGAAAAACAAGATCTTTTGTAAATAAGCTGTAGTGGCCCTTGACCACATCTGAAGGACACAGGGCAGTGATGGAATACAACAGTCCCACTTCAGCAGAGTATTTTCTGTGATGGGAGAAGACCCACAACAAAACAAAAGGTATTGAAAGGTCTTCTAGGAGGCAAAAAAATAAAGTCAAGGGTCAAAGATTATGATTTTATGTTTAACAAAGTGTTTTTAATAATTCCTCTGGGAATGTGTTGTTCATTTTGCCCTCATGCCTCCTCTTTGCACAGCCCTTGTGCTGTCCTTAGGGCACGAGGAAAGGAACTTTCTTTATCTTATCAACTATTTAGAGCCTTTTATCTTTTGCTTTTTTCATTTCTTAATTTTGTCTAAGTTGTTTTTTATCCTCTGTCCAGCAAGAATGTCCATTCCTGGGTGTACAGCCAACAATTCGAATTAATGGGAACGTTTAATAAATGCTATTACCACATGAGCATCTCTGTGAATCTTAGTGTAGCTTTGGGACAGACAGATCCGTTTTCTCCTTCCCAAGAGATAATTATTCCTTCCTTAGAATTATAGCACAGTCTGAGTCAGAAGGGACATTTCTAGTCCAATCCCCACTGCAATGAGCAGAGGCCCTCCACTAGATTAGGTTGCTCTGAGCCCCATCCAACTTTACCAACCTCTGATTCCTTGTTGGAAATGACATCACTTTCTTTTTAGTTTTAATTAACTTTAGTCATGGGTTTGTCCACCTTTGCCAAGGGGGAGGGGAGCTGGACTCTGCTGTTGGTTTAATCTTTAAACCAACAAGGCTTTGGGTCTGGCCGGGCAGGGCCTGATAAGCTTCAACAAATAAAAAGGGAGTTTTGTAGGTCTGGGATTTTAAAATTTACACGTTGTGAGTCTAGAAAGCATGGAGGAGGTAAGCAGACATTACGGGCTGGCAAAGTTGGAGACACCCTCTGTGACCAAAGAATGCTAAGGGAGCCACAGAGCTGCACCAAAGGAGCATGAAAGGCAAAGGGATCAATATCCAACAGAAGATCACACACTAACTAATGAAAAGAATTGTGTAATGCAGAACCAAAGAATTCTTTGTTTTCTATAAATGTATAAATATGTGAAAAGCCTTGCAAAGGATGTGTGTAGGTGGGAGGATTCCCAGTGCACATCCTGGCCAGAACGCAGGAATGCCTGGCTCACTGGCAGCTCAAAGACAGTGTCAGAATTTTGTTCCTTCCCGAGTTCAGGGACATCCTCACACTGCCCTTCCCAGCCCTCAGCCCCTCACAGGTCTGCACAGGAGGTTTGACAGAAGGTTATGTCTGGCTTGTCTAAAGGAACAACAATCCCATTGGCTTGGTGAAGCCTACAAAGTCTAAAGACTTAAAAATATTAAAAATGGTATTTTAAAAAAAATAATAATAACTAATAGGAAAAAAGTTAACGGAGCTGATACAAAGTATGTCCTTTACAGAGAGTGGATCTGCAGCTTGGAAAAATCAACAGGTTCTACCAGATTTAGAGGACTGAGGCTAAATATATATATAAATATATACTCTGACACCTTGGGGGGATTGGATCCCAAAGCCACATTCCTGACTACCTGCTTAACTCCTAAGGTCTCTTTTCCCTTCTGCTCCTGAGGCCCTGGTGTATCTCCTTAAAATGAGCATCATGAAGCCAAAACAAAGGCAGCTCCCTCAGGAGGCAGCAGGCTCAGACAATGCCTTTCCAGCCCTCATAATGCTCTAACCACGTATTTAAGGAACGCTGTCACTTTGTTGTCCTCTGCTCGGTGGCACTAATCTCTACAGCTAACAACTGCTCCATGCAGTGCCCAGAAGTGATAAGGAGGGTTTATGCTCCTCAACTTGCAATGCAACAGCATTTCCAATAAGAAAACGTGTTTTTCTCCCTGTAATAGACATCATATTAGGCTACCCTTGTGCCCTGTCTGATCCTGCTAATGAGCTCCACAATGCAGGTGAAGGAGAGACAGAGATAAAATGACCATGGTTACATAGCGCCTGCTGCATTAAAAAAAA
>WBMY01002307.1:301791-337975 GCA_013397315.1 Donacobius atricapilla | reverse complement strand
AAAAAAAAAGAGAGAGAGAGAAGATAATGTGCCCATATCTTAAACAGACACATTTCATGATCTGTGAAACTACAACATGAACTCCTAACACTGAGAGATGATTAAACTATTACACTCTAATCAACACACGGTGCCAGCCGTTCCTGAGGATTAACAGCCAGTGTTACAGTCCCAGGGGCCAGAGAAATTGATACTTTAATTCGTAAAATCAGAGAATATCCCGAACTGGGAAGGACCCACAAGGATCATCGAGGCCAACCCCTGGCCCTGCATAGGACAACCCCAAAAACCAGACCATGATTCTTGATACCACATAAAATATGAATACAGCACTTCCTCTTTTATTTTCACGTCGGTAGTACATGCAATACAATTTTATATATTCTTAACTAATTCCAAATAAAGTAAAAAAGGTAAAACATTTTATGCAGTGGTGGGTCAAGCAAATTCATTTTCTGGCTGGTTATGTCTCTTTTCACTTCCCCTTTCTGCCAGGTAAATCTTTCTTGTGTCAACAGTGCCTGGAGATGGAAATGGCATCCCATATTTCAGTGGGGAAGAATAAATGAGAAATATCATAATGGGAGCAAATATTACTGCTGAAATCAGATGAATATCTGACATATTTAGGCTGTGAGAAATACCTAGAGCTGCAGATATCTACCTTGGATCCTCACTCTTATTTGGTGTCATAGCAGGGCTCAGAGCTGAGTGCAGTGATTACCACTCTGCTGACGGAGCTGGCAAAGGCCAGAGAAATCCAGGAAGCCTCACCCAAGGATCTGACAGTGCTCTGCTACTGATGCCTTAAATTTTAGCTTTAATGTTTTTCAGATTCTGTGCTGCCCGGGGGTGCAGTTCTGAGCTCACACTCAGTGTCACTCAGCTCTCTGCACAGAGCAAGGACACAAAACAAATCCTTCTCCTGCTGCACACCAAGGACAACTTTCAGACCCAAAAGCACAAACAAGGGTGGGCTGGAGGGAGGAACAAGAAGGATGGGAACTCACAACCTGGAGCTGTAATTGGACAATTAAACCCCAATATGCAAATGGACCAAAACTTATCAAAGTGTGAGACCTCATGACCAGTCAGCCATTTTGTGACCATTCTTAGTCCACCTTGGGTGTAGCCCTGGCCAGGCTCTTGTCCTGCCCAAGGTGTATCCTAAAGGCCTTTCAATAAATCCCTGCTTTATTCTCTGGCTCTGTCCAGTCTCTGTTCCAGCTCAGCCTTCCCAAGGCATCACTACAAGGGAAAAAGTTGCTTGCTCTCTGTTGGAAGAGAACAGGAGCCCTGATCTCTGGGCTGTGAATATTTTGATTTCCCCTGGTATTTTGTTACAAAGCCCACACAAGGGTGGCCCACCTACACGGCACACTTCTGGTTTTGTTTCCGCTGAGTGGTTTGTGTAACTTCTCCAGGCTGCCAAAATGTCTTGGGTTAGCTTGTTTCCTAAGATCCCTCATGGAGAATCTTTGGAAGCACCTTGGAGGTCAAAGGATTTATACCCATTTATGCTTGGGGATTCAAATCACCAGGTTATTAAAGGTGCTGCAGGCCGACATCTGACAGCAATGTCATGCTGGAGATATGAAAATACCAAATTTTATCACTGCGCTTTTGTCTCCTGTTTCCCTTAGAGTAAACAGAGCAAGCCCACGACTGAGCTTTGAAACTGTCATTCCTGAAATTTTCTTTTAAATCATACAGGCACTCTTTCTCCACCCGGTGTAACAGAGATTATCCCAGGACTAAGGACACTGGAGCAGTTTCCTCCTCGCAGTGCAGACACGCTCTGCACAAAGGCAGGGAAGAGCCTGAGCCTCTGCAGCCAGGGTAGCAGGGGCAGGGGGATGAAACAACAGCTCCTTTAAGCCATGGCTTGTGTCTTGGGAGGTCTCAGTGGTGCGCTTATGGAGCACCAGAACCCCTAAGCAAATGGGAAAATTCAAATTTGACATGGATTTCTAGCAAAGGGAAGAGAATTCTGGTTTTGTTCCTGCTGGTTCTTATTATGGCTGAAATCGATGACAACTTACATGTGACAATAATTAAGTGAGGGGAAAATCTACATACAAGGAGAACATAAAGCACAGTTTGAAAAGAATCTGCATTCGGTGATATGCTAAGAAAAAAAATTGTTTCATAGCGAAGTAACCCACAAGAAATTTCAGCCACCTTCTGTCAGCCTCCAGAAATGGCAGTTTCTGGAGAGATGACATTCCATCAAGCATTATTCTGTTGTTTAATGTAATGTCATATTTTCTGATGAGCCATTTTACCTAAAATGGAATAATATAATCCTATGGAAACAAAACCTTTAGCACTGGGAATTACAGCACACTGCTTCAGTAAATATATAATCTTGTCTAATTGTGGATTACATCGTCCACACAAAATCAATTTTAATTTTTTTAAACAATATTCAAACCCTGAAAAAGCAATTATGTTTTCTGGGCAAAAGCAGCCTGACAATACCAGAAACAAAAAACAAGAATCCTTTGTTGACTGAAACATACTATTCACAATTTTATACAGGCAATGTATTTTCTAATACTAATAAGGATTTGGATTTTAGAGGGTTTTTTCATTTAACAAAGCTCAGTAAAAATACGTATATAGGAAAAAACCCTTTTTACATCAAACTATCATGCCAAAATCTACCATTAGAGAGCAACTGTAATGGGCTGTTTTGTAATTTCTCTAAATGACTCTCTAAGGAAACATTCTTCTCCCTTAAAAGTCTGTACATCTGTCACTGGTACACACGTCCTCTTTTTTATTCAAGTTCTTTAACTTGCTCTAGAATTATTAAAATTCTGCCACCACGGTCTAGAAGTGAGTAATACCTCATGCAAAAACTGTTCTGCTTTGGCTCTTACTAAATGTTACAGTGGGATAAATGCAAACTGACAAAAATCAACGGGTCTTTAACGTGTGAGGGTGTGATGCTGCCTGAACAAGCAATGATATCCTCTGGTCCAGGTCAGAGTGCTTCAGACAGCTTCAAAATCAGCTCAAGTGAATTCTTGTTCTCCGCTGCATCTCCTCTTTTCTCACTCTCATAATGGGAATTGCAAATGATCACTCCTCTGTCCAAAGCACTGCTACTCTAGGATGCCAGCTCACTTCTTAAAGGAGAGTCCTGGGATCAGATGTTAAGTCAGGCCTGGTATTTCCTTGGGCAGTCTATAGTCCAAGGAGAGATGATCTCGTGCTTCAAGCATGTCAACTCTGACATCAGATTAAATTTCTCAGAGCTTGCTCCAGTCAGGATTTGAAACTGCTGCAATCAAGGCTCAAGTGTCCTCATGGAGAATAAATTTCTCCACATCTCCAGTGTGAATCTCTCTCGTTTCACTTTATGCCTGTTGCCTCTCCCCACACAGAGTCTGGCTCTCTCTTTCCCTCCCTGTGGACAAGGTGGCTGCTCTGAGCTCGCTGCAGTCTCCATGCCCAAGGCTCACCAACCCTGTCTGGGTTTTTCATCCTGTCGTTCCCCTTATTAGGCGGGTTTTGTCTCTTAGAGTCCCGTACCAGGGTTTAAAGATGAGATGGAACCTGTGGCTCGGTCTTTAAAGGTGTTTATTCTATTTCTTATCACAAGGCCTCACAGCAGTCTCAGTGCACTGGAGAAAAGCAGCTACAGGAACATGGAAGGAGAGTCTAAGATCGTTTTTAAAGATTTCTAATCTAATTAACTTTAAAAACGTACTATATTTACGGTTTTGTGCTGAATGCTATCACTTATTCTGAACACTCAATTTTTACATCAAATCCATTCCACCAATGTCTCTGTGCCACTGTCACAGCAGGAGATGGAGTAGACGAAGAAGAAGAAGAAGAAGAAGAAGAAGAAGAAGAAGAAGAAGAAGAAGAAGAAGAAGAGACAATGCCCAAAATTCTCCATCTTGATCTGATCTACCTCTATACTAAAAACCCAAAACTACAAATTTTCACCCTGTGACAAACTAAACTACTATTTATTTTAAATCTTTGTTGTTTTCCATTCATCTATGAGTGTTGGAAGTTTTTCCCATGAACTGAGGTCAAAGGCAATGCTTTCCTGGGGTCCCAGCCAGGGTCTGGGACCCCCCAGGGCAGTTTGAGGGGTTTTCCACATGCCCTGGACTCCAACAAACCCCTCCTGAGGCCTCTCCTCTGAGGGCAGCTTCTCCAGCCCCCACCTCTCCGAGGACATCCCTGACCACACTCCAGGCTGCTGATGTCTTTCCTGCACTGTGGAGCCCCAAACTGGATGTAGTCTGAAAAGTACTGAGGCTGGTCCTCTCCCTGGTCTCCTGGTCCCTGACCTCCTTTGTAGCACCCACAATGTGGCCTTGGTACTGTCGGGTCGCTTGGTCCTCCACCCCAGGAACTCCCTGCAGAGCTGCATCTGGCCGGGCAGATACAGCCCCAGCTGATGCTCTTCCTGTCCAGAGCAGGATTTTTCTTTTTTTGCCTGTGGAACTTCACCAGGTTCCTGTTGTCCTGATCCACCAACTTGTCCACCAGCCCTGACCTAGAGGATTTCTGTCTCACTCCTTCAAGCCGGGGACATCTGCAGACTTGATGATAGTGCATTTTCTCCAAGTCATTGTTAAAGAAAGTTGAGAGAACAAGTCTTGGGACAGACCCTGGTTGTGTCTGGGACAGACCCTGGCTGTGTCTGGGACAGACCCTGGCTGTACCTGGGACAGACCCTGGCTGTGTCTGGGACAGACCCTGGCTGTACCTGGGACAGACCCTGGCTGTGTCTGGGACAGACCCTGGCTGTATTGCACTGCCCACCAGTTTTCACACCGGATATGTGACCCTCTAACCCTGCACTGTCTCCCACAACATCCTGGTACCCAGGGTGAGGCACAGTGCTGTGGATGGAAAGATAAATAGATGGGTAAAATTCCAGTTGTGTGACCGGATTCAATTTGTGGAGCCTTGCTAGTACTGAAGTAAATGACACCCATTGCTCTCCTCTCATCCATAAATCAGCGTTTTATCATGGGGAGAATGAGATGGGTCAGAGATGATTTGTCATCTCCCGCATGTCCCTTGCTCTCCCTTCACCTTTGCTGGCTGCCAGATGACCCCCATGCTTCTCTCTCACTCCCCAGGGTGACAACATGAGATAAAAAAGTTCCCAGACTGAGAAAAGGACGGGGAGATCTCATTTATGAATTACAGACATGGGTAGAAGTGACTCAGCATGGGGAGGATTAGCATATTGCCCATTAATAATAGAGTAAAATAGGAAAAAAAAAAAGACAAAATAAAACCACCTTTGCCCCAGCCCTTCCTTCTTTCAGGGCTCAATTTCATTCCTACATTCCCAGTTCTTCCACTTCCTTTCCTCCATGACCTTTGCAGGGCAATGGAGGAGGGAGGCTGCAGTCAGTCCATAAGACTTTGTCTCTCACAATCCTTCTTCCTCATGCTGTTCCACTGCTCCAGAGGCGGGTACAGTCCTTCACTGGGTCTTTCCCACCAGGTACATTCCTTTGAGAACACACTGCTCGAGCCTGGTCCACCACAGGCCACCAGAAAACCTGCTCGTGCTCGGGCTCCTCCTTCCCTTGGGCATCTCCACCTGCAGAGGAGTGGGGTCCCTCGGGGGACGCAGAGTATTGGCTCCACCACGGACCTCCACAGGCTGCCAGGGGACAACCTGCCTCACCACGGCCACCTCCAGAGGCTGCGGGGCAACCTCTGCCCCAGCCCCTGGAGCACCTCCCGCCCTGCTCCTTCACCAGTCCGGGTGCCAGCAAGGCTGCTTCTCTCACCTCTTCTCCCTCCCCTCTCTCGCAGCTGCTGTGCAGTGTTTACTCTTTCCCACACAGGGTCTCACAGGGTGCCACCAATGCCGCTGACAGGGCCAGCTTTGGGCAGGAGGTGACCAGGTTTGGGGGAGGCTGGCATTGGCTTACAGAGTAGCACCCTGTCTCTTCCCAACACAGGCCACCCTGGCAGCTCCTCACTGCCAAAACCTCGCCAGATAAGCCTCATACATCTCCAAAAATCTTGCCCAAGGGGACTCATCCCATGATTTTCCCAATGACCAAAGTGAATCCCACCAATCAGTAATTCCCTGGATGGTCCTTTCAGGCTTCCTTTTTTTTTTTTTTTTTGATGGTCAGCATAATATTTGCCTTTCTCCAGTCATCAGGGATATTCCCCAGTCTCCATGATCTTTCAAAACAGAGAGACCTTGCCAGAATATCATCTGTCTCTCGAAACCCCAGATGCAGTCCGTTAATTCCCGTGGACGGCCAGGGGTCAGGTTCTCTCCAATAACCCTTGATTGCTCCATTTTTCACTCCTGAAGCCTCCTTTCCCCCGTGTCTCCTCCCCCTGAGCTCAAGGACCTGCAGTATTTGCTGGTGAAGACTGAGGGCAAAAAAGTTTCTAAAAACAATTCCTGAAATCATGAAACCCATTTAGCAGCAGGCCCACAATTCCTTGTTTAATCTTTTACCTCCAACTGTAAAAGCTTTTCTTGTTGCTCTTGGCATCCCTTGCAAGCACTGGATGAAGCTTTTCCCATCACTGTCCCTGCCTGGGCAGTGTTCCTGAGTTTTTCCTGTCCCTATTTGCACCTCCTGTACTGCTGACTTTTTGCTTTTAACTCTGCCTTGAGTTGCCCATTTTAGCAAATCCCTAAAATTTTAGTATACAACCTGAGTGAGAGAATGGAGTTCTGCTTGAGGATACTGTCCTGAAAACTTGCCAGCTTTCCAGAGCTCTTTGTCTTCTGGGCTTTCTCAGAGGGAACACCTTCTCCCCATTCCCAGAACTGGGTAAAGATGTTTTCATGAGCATCAAGGTCTAAGTTCTGCTGCTCTCCTACCCTGTGCTTTCCAAATCCTGACCACCACCAGCACATATCCTCCACAGGCAAGGCTGCCATTGATCATTCCATCCCCAAGTAGAAATTTTTTGTTAGGGAATAGTCAGCCCAGCTCTGTGTCACTCCTTTTGATTGATCCAGTGCCTGGATCAAGATGCTGTTGCTGACAACCTTAAAAAGCCTCCTTGACTGCTTGTATGCTACTGCTGATTTTCCAGCACATCTCAGGGAGATTAAAGTTCCCCACGAGAAGCAGGGTCCGTGATCCTGACACATCCTGGAATTGCTTAGGGAAGGCTTCCTCCACTTACTCGCGTTGACTGAGTGGTCTGTGATAGGGTTCCCCCCTCAATGTCACCCTTGTTGGCTTCTCCTCTGACCCACAAATTCTCATCCCTGTTGTCCATCCCAGAGCAGAGCTCCAAACACCCAGGCTGCTCCATAACAGAGAAGGCAGCTCCCTTCCTCCTCATCCTACTGATTTCACACCCAGAGTGCATTTGAGCAGCACACCCAGGGTGGATTTCCATTTCCCATCTTTCCCGGTCGCTCTTGTTGCTGTCACCCTGCACTGTGGATTCCTAGGAAAGATCCCCCCTTTCCTCACAGGCCTGAGCCCTGTGTGACTCCTGATGCCTTCCAGTTGTGCCATTCCCTCCCTGAGCCTCATCCATGAAATGACATTCCAGAGGCATGTGCCTGTAATAATGCCTTTCCACACTACTGCCCAACAACAAAAAACTACTTAAGGCGTCGCCCTGATGTTTTCAGCTTCTCTTCTGTTTCACAGCTTTGATAGTTTTAGCTTGTTTCTCACACATGGGTGATGTAAACACAGCCAGTGTTTTCATAAATTCAAGGATAGTTTACATTCCTGCTCTTAGAGATATGGACAGCTGATGGACAGTTGTCCTGACCAATGGGATGGGAAGAGGTGTCAACCTTCTCCCCCAATCCCTGACCTTTGCAGAAATACTATAAAATAGAGCCAAATCTTTTAAAATAATTAATTCGTTCATACCTTCTCACCAAAGTGTGTGTCTGTGTGTGTCTGTGTGACAAACAGCGTCATTAAGGAACTTGAAACTTTACATTAAATTTATGAAAAAGAATTAAAATTCAGTGTTGTTTTAGTTCATTCCTGTTGTGTTTTTCCTTCAGAGTAACCTGTCTCCTTGCCTCTGCTAATCATTTGCCTACACCTTGGTTTTAATGCGACTCCAGCCCTCCTTTGGCACAATTCCTTCCAACAGCAAGCCAAAGTAAACAGATAATATTCCATAAGGGAAAGCAGTGACAAGCAGAGCCAACAAGAACATTCAGACCAGAAGATCTCCTTGAAAAAAATACTTAGGAAATGTCTCTAGTAGCTCCAGAAGTTTATTTCCCTACAGAAAAGGTGACACGGAGCAGCAAAGGCAGCCAGCCCTGCAGTGCATCCATTTCAGGGCTGGTTATCTGCTGGTGCTGTAAACAAGACTATTATTTAATATCAGTAAATCTGTTTTTTCTGTTTTTTCCTACAGGCTAGGAGTTAGAAAGAGGACTGAAGTTCATCACACACAGCAGCCAAGGAAAGCTGCTAAAGCTAAGAGGGTTCTTTCAGTAGAATTGCGCAAAGAGCCATTTTGTGAAAGGATTTTAGCATTCAAAAGTTATCTTAAATCTTTAGAAATTTTCTAAAATTTTCCAAATGCCTGTAATTCCTCTGAAAGGAACATTGCAAAGTTTTCCTCATTTGCTTTGCTTTGAATCAAAGTACTTCACCTTGACGGAATAGAAATTTTTTTGTTGTTATGTTAACATTTAGCGTCATATTGTACCAACAAAGTTATGAGGTAAAAAATTTTAAAAATTAACAAAGATTTCAAAATAAGGGTAAAAGCTTTACTGCATTCCTAAAAAAAAAAACCCAAACAAAAAACAAACAAACAAACAAAAACACACATACCAAAAAAAAAAAAAAAAGGAAAAATAATTTTTAAAAAATATCATAATTTTGCAGTTACGGAAAGGTTATTACTGGCTGGCTTATTCAAAGTCACTGTCTCTATATTTTGTAACATCCTGTATATAAATCTTAATCTCTGCTACATTTCAACAGACTTTTCTGTTTAAACTGCAAGCTCTTCAGAGTAGAGGCCTGGCCTTTATTATATCTTCATAGGGCAGTTAGCACGACAGACTGCAAATTTAATTGTTGTCATTTATTACAAATAATAAAAATAATTTGGCCCATTGCTCCAGGCAACTGCACCCTCCTTGGAGTCCTCAGTGGGAGATGCAATTGGTGTAAGGGGTGAAAGTTCTGGTGGGAAAGATCTCCTAATCCCCATTTTATCCCACATTTTCCTGTCCTGTTTGTGAACACCTGTTGCTGCTCCATCAGTGTGACCACCATTGCTATCATTGCTATTCCATAACAAAGCTTTTTTCATTTTAATCAGGGCAATAAATACGATGGCGAGTCAAACACCATTGTCAGCTGTAAATCAAGATCTGAAAGCACAAAGCTGGAAGTCTGAGAGGATATAAACCACGGGACCCACATTTCAAATGGTTGGATGTGATTGCTGTTCATTAAAGTGCTGCCTCAATATTGTGCAGATGTTATTAAAGAGATTTATAAAAGATAGATGTTTTTTAAAATATCCCACCATGATTCAGAAGCCTGGAGAAAACAAAGTGCTAAAATGAACATATATTTGTTTTTATGTTGCCATGAATTTTAGTTCTTCGTGATGCATTACTCAATTTGTCAAAGAAGTAGCAGCTGTGTTCCAAGAAATATATGTTCGAAAATAATCCAATTCAAAGAAGCAGAAGATTGCAGCTGGAATCAACCTTATTTCTTCATAGAAGAGATAGTAAATCTGAATTTTCCTTCCCCTTCTCCCTCCAATTTAGGCTAAATCAGCTAGCTCTCCTGCTAATTAAAATATTTCCTTCTCCAAAGCAAAGGATTTCTCCTTTAAACTTTCTGAAGGACAAAGGGGAGGAAGGAAGGAAGGAAGGAAGGAAGGAAGGAAGGAAGGAAGGAAGGAAGGAAGGAAGGAAGGAAGGAAGGAAGGAAGGAAGGAAGGAAGGAAGGAAGGAAGGAAGGAAAGAAGGAAGGAAGGAAGGAAATGCATGTTTTCTGCAAAGTGTGGTCTCTGTTTTTCAAGGAGGAAAGGAGGTGCACACTTCCTTTTGGACAGACTATTCGAAGTGGAACAATCCAGCTGCTACAGAAACATCAGGGAAGGAAATCTGGATGATTCTGCCAGTGGGGTAGATTTTGGGCGGGGTTGGGTGAGTGGTTGATTTCTTTTTGAAGTGAGGAATGCTGCAAGCATAGCTCCTCTCAGCCCTGTGCTCTGCAAGAAGGAGGGAACAGGGATAAGTGTCAATGTGGAGGAGGAACTGGTGGGGAACAGAGATCCTCTGGTCAGTCATTTATATACATAGTTCCCAGGAACATCATTTAAATGTTAAAAGTGATGAGAGGAAGTGGCCTCAGGCTGCACCAGGGAAGCTTTAGATTGGACATTCAGGAAAATTTCTTCCTGGAAAGGGTTGTCAAGTATGGAACAGGCTGCTCAGGGCAGTGGTGGACTCACCAACTCTGGAAGTGTTTTAAAAAGGTTTGGACATGGTTTAGTGGTGAACAGGGTGGTGGTGCTGTTTGGACTTGATCATCTTAAAGGTCTTTTCCAGCCTTACTGATTCTGTGATTCTCTGACAGATGCCAGATATGTGTATAAATTTACAAACACACGTGTATATTTATATGCTATGGAGTTAATGCCAGTGATTTCAGCCTGTTATAGGAACGCAAAACCAAAAATCCTCCTCTCAAAAGCCTTGAAAGTCTCCTGGTGCCACATAAAGGTGGCAGTCAAAATTGCTAGTGAAACCAGAATATCATCCTATAAATTGTGGATTAATTCAGAAGTTCTGCTAGGCAGGAGATAACAACCTTGTCAGGACTCTGCTATGAGCTGGGAGGACTCACATTTCCCACAATGAAGCAACTTATTTCTTGTTGTCAATCTAAATATGACCTTGACAGCAAGTCCCCATTTCCGAAACCAAAAAGCCAGACTCCACAGCTGTCTCTGTAAGTCCCAGCACTTGAAGGACTTTCCCTTTATCCTGTCAGATTTGCTTTCAGGTGTGATTTTGGTTCATTACTCCTTTAAAAATGTTTCTAACACTGCCCTTCAAAGGGATGTTCCTTGGAAGTCACAGTAAGCTTTCAAGAAAAATATCTAAAAAATTTATCTATGGGTTATTTTGGATTTTTTTGGCAAACATTTTTATGACTTCAATGTGGTTTAGAAGTAGTCCTGCAACACGGATGTCCCAAAGTCCTTTATTATCTTTCTACAGAACTATAAATTCACTTAATGCATAAGACATATTCGTTATGGACAGATATAATCTCTGTTGGTCCAAAATTTACCTTAGTTGAACATGCTGGGAACTGCTACAGATTGAAAACTGGGTATGGTAAATAAACATGCAATAATTCACAGGAGGATAAAAGAGGGAAGAAAATGAGTGAAACCGAAAAATGTTCTTGGAAAACGCATTGAAGTAAATAACCAGTGTTAAGCTGTTCCAGGAGAAGATTTAAGAAGCCATGAATCTGAACAGACAACACTGCCCTAGAAGAGAAGAGAGGCCACAGAGTGACATCACTCTTAATAAAGAAAGCGCAAAGCTGCCAAGGCAGATTGGAATTCCACCAAGAGCGAGGGGATTTTGTCACTAGCTTTGAAGGGAATTACATTATGTCCTGTACATGGTGGACATAAGTAGAATTATATTAGATCAAGCCTTCTGCTCCTCCTCTTATTACAATGTCATCACAATGTTTGAAGTATCTCAGAGCGCAATGCCATGTAAAACTTGAATAAGTTGATTCACCAGGTGCAGCTTTAGCTGGAGTTGTATAATGCTTTTAGTTTGGGAACAGGGGCAATTATATCAGCTGTACCATCATTTCTGAAGTAGGACAGGACCAATTTAGACGCTGACCCTCCAAAGAAATTATGCACATCCCACCTGTTCATTTTATTACAACAGCGACACCTCCACAGGGGTGGAAGGGATGGGGAGGGGGGGCATCGGTCACTGAAGGAGCGGCAGCTTGGTGTATCTGCTCATGTTATTGATTAAACTTCCTGACAACCACAGAGGGAAGTTAATTACTGGGAGGCAAATTAACACCCCTGCAAGATAATAGAGAAAACAATAATTATATTAAGAACTCAGGGGGCTAAGTTTTCTTGGCCCTGAGCCTGAGGCTGTAAGCGGTGTTTGAAAGCAAACCACCGCTCTACTGCTCAGGGGCAAATAGTTTGAACCATATTGATTGAAGTCTTTATTCTCAGTGATTAAAAAGCACCTTCAACTGCCAGTGAGTCAGTTCAGAGTGCTCACAAGGAGTCTTTCAATTAGGATTTCGGATGGGACTGGCTTTGCATGGCAATGGGTCTGTCCTGGTCAGCAGAGAGAGACAGACCATTCTGAGCGACCCAGGCACATCTGGCACGGGCCGTGGAGGGGCATCCTCCCAAACCCACACAAACAAAGCTTTTCAGACAGCAGGGTTAGCCTTGTGGCATCTATAAGTTGAAGAAATCACCCAGCATTCAGTTTGAACTCCAGATTTCATTTTTAGTCTTATTTTACGTGCATTTTAATTGAATCCAGCAGCTGGAAAAGCAGGAATGTGTCACCGGACTAAGAGAGGACTTCTGGCGCAAACTGCCTTCACTGCAAATGATGGAGTGGGCCTATGAATTTATAGTCTGTCTGTGATGCCAAGTCAAACCTTGTCATCTCGTGGCCTTATTTAAGATTTGGAATCTTAACACTGAGTCTGAAAATCAGTCTGGGCATCTTTTTTCCATGATAAATGCAGTAAGTACTGATTGGAGTGTACAACACAACATCTCTGTTTAAACAAACATTTCCAAATTATGCCTGCAAGTTACCTTCTGCCCTTTTACTTCCCTTTAGCAATTTGAAACAGGTATAAATGAGACATTTGGTACATGGTTTAAAATATCTGTCTTAGAATGTAGTTTCTCTTTAAGGGATTTTTCTTGGTCTTTTTGGGGAGAGAGTATTTTTGGGGGCAGGGGGTGGTTATTTTCTCTTCTCCTGTAGTAGAAGAACCATAGCAAACACTATAAATGCCAGGATAATTTTTAGCTAGAGACTAAATGGCAGTCTGAGATTTTTTAAGACAACATCATTGTATTTTACATAGGAGTTATTGAGGGCATTTTTTAGCTCTTAGGGTTGTCATTATTACTGCTGGTAAGAAGGAAGAAGGCTGGGACCCAGGTCACTGTCTCCATGATGTCAATCTACGAGCTTGACTGCTGGGAAGAATTATCTTTTTTACTTGTCAGCCAGGTGACTTTGATTTGGATGCAGGGAGAGGCAATAAAAAGGAATCCCGCAGTGTCCTCCTCTGCTAAAGCACTTTTAAGAAAGGATTTGTGGCACAGGAATAGCAAAAATCTGTTCCTTATTGGGGTGGCAAACAAAGTTACGCTTCATTTTTCTGACTAGATAGAGGGATTTTTAAGATTAAACTTCGCAGACTGAATGCAGATTTGCTGCAGCTTTCCTGGAGTTGTCCATCAGAAAGAACACGACAGCAATAGTTTAAAATGCTCGTCTGGTGAAGAGGAGGAGAAAGACTGTTCCGCTGGTTGCATTCCTTAATGCAGTGCCAGGAGATACTAATATATACCATAACGGAGATGATTCCAGAACATTCATGTATGAAATGGTGAAAAAGCTAGTACTTATCTAGATGGCGCAGACTTTTGCCCCCTGCGTCTTTATGTTGTGATTCACATTGGATCTTGAAGATTTGAATTTGTCTTTGGCCCTCCTCATAATGTATTCTGTGCATCACATCTCTTAAGGTTTCTGTCTTCAGCACTGGACAATCTATTTAAATTTATTTACATTACTTTTTTTCTAACTTGAAATATAGTCTATTTAAATCTAAGTTAAAGATCTAACTTTATATTTTGTTCAACTGCCTGGCTTTGCACGTGCTTTCTTAAAGCATCAATATATTTTTAGCAAATTAAGTAAGTCCAGCTGTATCTGTTATTTTTTGATTGCTACAAAAAATGAACGAAAAAGTAACTCAATAGATGTGTCACTCTGTATTGCTATGTGCTTAGCATCTAGGAGTATCTACATGCAAGAATTATAACTGTAATTCTCTTTTCTAAGAAGTACTAAGAGATTTGTGCAGATTTTGAGATCAAATATGATCACTTGCTATGGGTGGGTGTATTGATCGACTGTCAGACTCTCTCTGATGTTGGAACAATCTTAGAATTCCTATTTTGCAGCTTCTTTACAGCCTCAGCAATCACCAAGGCAGGGCTGTCCATCTGTAACAAATACATGAGGCTGGCAGAGAGTGTAAGGAATTCTCCCCTGAGCACCTGCACTTCCAGGTGTGAGCCAGCGTTTCATTTCCAGCTTTGATTTTGCCACATTTTACAACAGTTTGCAGCCTGGCTTTTGGAAGCAACTTTTCCACTGTGAAAACAGGGGTCAGAGTCCTCCACAAGAAACAGTTTTGAAGCCAGGAGTGAGGGCAGGGCCCTGTTTCATAAAGACACAGTGTGTGACCACAAAGGGTTGGTCAATCTTCAGTTGTGCTTGCCTTTCCTAAACCAGTTTCACAGACCTGAGAAGCAGATGTGCTTAGTGGAAAGAGCCTTTCTTCTTCCAAAGTTTGTATTTTACAGCATGGGCTTACTTCATTCGGGAAAATACGAGCTGAAGGGGAAGCAAGAGTTATGAGAGTATATCAGAAAAATATGGTGATTTTCCACATTTTGCAGTCTTGAGGATGGAGATATAAATTCATGACACTATTAAATGGATAGTTCTCTAAATCTCACTGCAGATTATGGAATGCTGGAGAGGATCTTTCCTATTATTTTCCGTAGGTGTTGCATAAAAGTAATTATATAGGATGCAAATTCTACCCCCTTCCCCCCCCCCCAAAAAAAATAATGAAATGGTTGGACTTCCTCATCTTCAGTATTACTGATATTTCATTCAGTAATAAGCTTATCATCTCCTCTATTAGAACCCACTTTCTCCAACCCTTTCAATCCAATTCTTTCATACAAGGGATTTTGGGACCATTGTTAATTCAATCACTGTAAAGAAAGGGAAAAATATGATTGAACTGAGGAACTGGACTCCAGAGTCTCCAAAGCAATCTCTGCTGAGCAAACAAAAAAACTTTGTTAACATCTATGCAGCGCTACGTATTAACTGAGGTTCAGACCTCATTTTCAGGTGAACCTTTCAAAGCTGTGCATTTTTTCAGATAAATTTAAGTCTGTGTATGTAAGGGGCAACCAATGCTCAGTAGCAAGACATCCAAGGGTTATTAGGGAATTATGGAATGCATTAGACATGAAATCCAAATCCAATGAAACCAGGGATTTAAGAATAGCCTGAACCAGCAATTCATTTCTGTTAGTACTTTGCAATCAAAGCAGTGATGGCAGATGGATGGACAATGAAAAATAATTTCAGCAAATATTAATGTGGAAGTTAATATCAATTTACTTTGGCTGTACTTTCATCATCTGCACTTTCTGTGATACTGAAATTTACCTTTTGAATTATCTCTGCAAAGCAGATACAGAAGTGACCGGAAAAAATCAAACTCGACATTTTGAGAAGTTGTTTGTCATTTAAAGCTGTGGATGGATGCATTTCAAAATATTTGCAAGGTGATTTTTGATTAATTCTCTCTGTGAAGCCATGTGTCTTTTGGAGTGAGCCGTGTTTGTGTTCAGTGGTCAAACCCTTCAAGGCCCTCAGTGGCTCTGGCTCTGCTCCACTAAAGCCTCTGCTGGGCATTCAAGTCAAATCCCTGAAGTTAATGGGCTAAAAATTGAGTCACACATATTTCAGTGCTTCACTGAATCACCTCTGAGCCCAGCTGTGACAGGCAAATTCCTGTCCAGTTTGTGGTGGGTGTGCTCTTTCCTGCCCTCTTGGCTGGTGTTTAGACTAAATGTTTAAAAGAATGAGTTTGTCGTTTCAAAGCTACTTTGAAATTATGTATCATAATATTTATTGTAAATTCCCCGCTCCCAAGCTTTCCAAGGAAATATTCCAAAAGGCATTTTGTTGCCTTCAAGGGGGATAAAAAAATCCATTGCTCAGCATATTGTGAAATATGCAGAGAGAAGGCAACAAGCTGCTATTGCATGTCAGATATGAGAAAATAAATGCTTGATGGAAGATTTTACTTTCATATTTCCAGGAAGTCTCATAAATGTTAGTGATAAAAAAGAGAAATTATGAAAATGCAATTTTGCCATTTTCTATTGTTTGTGCAACACTATCATCCATGTCCTTATTTATTTTGATGGCCTTTTTCATTCCAAAAATGAAATTATACTACAGGGACAGATACAATTTCTTTTTCAATGTCAACGACCAGATCACCTAAAAAGAAAATTGCTGTAATTTAAATTGTTTAAATGAAGTGTTCAGATTTCCAAAGATACTCAGCAGCTGGCCACACCAAGATTATGGCACAAGCAATGTGTGATCGTGTTCTTATGCTTGTTGTCAGAATCCAGAGCCCGTGGATGGTTTGGGGGGTCTTCTGGACTTTCCTGTGTTTTAGAGCAGTGGGTCATGTTCTCTGGAAAATGCTAAATTGCCAAGTCAGTGTTCTATGTCAGAACAGGTTTCTTTGTATATTAACTCTTTAACACTCTTAAAATCTTCCCAAACCAGTGATGTGTACCACAGCAATTTTTTTATCTGCTCCATCTTCCACACTGCTCCAACCATAAGCTGTGGAAGTCCCACCTACTTCCAAAATGTGAGAATTTTTTCAAGGAATATTTTGACACACTCTTTATTTTGGGAAACAAATTACATCCAACTGCTTAAGTCAAACCTTTTTCCTGAAAGAGAAAGGTGGACTTCACTGGGAAGATGACGTAGGAGAAGCACCTGGACAAGTGGGTGCTCCTCTATTGGGGCAGACGGGGAACAAGAAAATTGCCCATATTAAAGCACAGTTGAAGACTGGAAAGGTGAGGAGGGCTGCAGAGGCACTCATGAAGGTTGCACAGCTTTAATCTAACGTGGCTGGACTCCACAGTCTGGAATCTCAGGGAAACTCAGTGATAGCAGCAGCTCGAAGTGGATCATCTAGTTGCCCTTTCAGGCTACAAGCTCCAGTAAAAGGCTACTTTCATGCACATCAGGGAAGGTAAATGGAACACTCCTTGATTATTTTTAGACCGCCTGTTAGGGGTGAGGACAGGGCTTGTTGGAATGATGGTCCCAGGGAGGACTTTGCTTACACAGTGATTCAGCCAAATGCCTCGAGAAACTGATGAAATTTGTTAATAAAGGTTGAACAGCTCTCGTATGGATTTTTGATAAGGGAACAGCTGCTCATTTTCTAGGGTAGTGGTAGAGTCTGGAGGCCACAAGATCTGATGGAAGATAAGCAGGTGGTTCAGAGTAAACAATCTGAAGTAGCTCTTGTAATTTCTTTAAGATCTTGGTACATAACCTGACACTAAGAGGTTATACAGAGCTCATTGAGCTAATGGTGATCAAGTATTTATTGCTGGAGGGCAGCTAAAGAGATGAAAAAGGCAGCCAAATTCACTAAGAGATAAATAACATACTGCTGCACAACCTCCGAAATGGGATTTGAGTAGTTAAAAAGTGCCAGAAGAGCCTGAGTGAAAGGCAGTCTGCACATAGGGACAAACAGCACATTATGAACTGGGATGGGTTTGATCATTTAACCTGCGGCAGTCAGGGTGGCTCAGAAGAGAATTGTCACTACCAGCAGGCGCAGATGGCAGACCAGAGCCCTCCTGCATGGACACCAGGACCATTCCTTGATCACAGAGCAAAAAAATGGCTGAGATGGCAAAGAACCTCTGTTCCAAACCCCTGCAGAAGCAAGGCCACCTGGACCCAGCTGCCCAGGACCACGGCCAGCCAGCCTTAGGATAATTCCAAGAATGGAGGCTCCACAACCTCCCCGGGCAAACGGTGCCAGTACTGGGTCACCCTCAGTGAAAATCTGTTTCCTGATCAGAGAGACCCTCCTGTGCTCCAGTTTCTGCCCATTTCCCCTCATCCTGTTGCTGGGCACCACTGAAAAGAGCTTTGCTCTGTCCTTTTTGCATCCTCCCTTCAGGTATTTATAGATTGTCCCTGAGCCTTCTCTTCTCCAGGCTGAACAGCCCCAGCCCTCTCATCATTTCTTAAAAAAAAAAAAAAAAACCAAACCACACTATTCCTCAGTTGTTTTATCTTGAACAGACAGGAGGAGAGATAACAGAGTAAACAAACCATCTTAAATAGAAGATTTACTTCTTCCTCTTTAAACTAAATCCTGCCCACAGACACTGTGAATGGCCTCGAGTGAACCCAGTCACTCTTACTGGTCTGTATCAGGAGACAAGATTAGTTTCTGGAGACAGAAGACTATTTCGTAACATGTAAGCTAAGAAAGGGTTTGCAAGCAGAAAAAGTAAAAAATTAATTTTCTTGTATTTACCTGGAGTAAATATTACTCTGGAGTTCACAGTGTCCCAGAAGGGAACTCATTAGTTCATTAATTCCTCTGCCATTAATAGTAGACAATATGGGCCAACAGTGGATGCTCTGGATTATTTTGCCCCTTCCTGCTCAGCCTGAAATTACTATATAATCTGGCCTCCTTTCTAGTGAATTTATTTTTTATTATAAACGGATTAGAATAAAGCAACATACTGTTATCTCAGAAGCTGGCTTCTACTGACTTAGACAAAGACTTAGCAGTTTTTCAGTTTTCCTTAATAAAGGTCTCTTTTGTTCCCAGAACGGGCCATTAACATGGATCAGATCACGCTATTGGCGAATAATTTTGCATCATGGAAATATTGCTCAAGCTCCAAATGTTTCAGAATATGTCTCAATGGTTATAAATAAATAAATAAATAATATTGTATTGTATTGTATTGTATTATGTTATGTTATGTTATGTTATGTTATATTATATTATATTATATTATATTTATTATATTTATTATATTATATATAAATCAGTGTGGCTGGAAATGCTTACAGACCATGTGTGACAGCACTGGAAGGGCTGCTCAGTAGTAATATATGATTTATATGAGGTTGGCTGCTCAATGACTAAGTTATCAATCAAAAATTCACATGCCAACTTTTTTCCAAGCTCAGACCCATACAAGGTTACCTATCTCACTTCCCATGAACATCTTCACGCAAAACACTTTATGAGATAAGAGCAGAAATATTCTAAGCTACCTCTGAGTTGTGGAAGTCATGCTTGATATATTTATTACATTAAAAATGATTTAAATATTTTAAGGGCTAAAGAGGGGAGCGTGGCATGTGTCTTAATGATGTTAATAACCTAAATTTCACACTTCTTAGTAACCACACCTACTAGCAATTACCAAATTGACAGATATATGTGAAGTTGGCATTTTAGTGATTCACCCAGCAGAGCTAAAGAGTCTTTTAAAAGCCCAGAATTTAACTCTTACCAATTTTCCCCTGACATTCATGTCACAGACCTGAGCATAGGACTAGAAATGTAACAGACAACGATTCAAACTCATAATTATTTTGATGTCCAATATACAGCTTGCTGTAAGAACCCTCCACAGACCCAGATGTGGGTGTTCTTCCAGCTTGACTAAAATTGTTGTTAAGTAGGCGCCTGCAAAGGACATTCTTCAGGCACTGAACCCTGTCACAGCCCATTCAGATAGGGCAAAATATGGCAAAACATGTGCCACTATGAAGAGTCAATATATTTGCCCTTGTTTGCAAAGTAGCAAATGATAGCATGGCTCCACAAATAATTTAAAGTGTCCAAATGGTCACTGGGGAAGTGCGCCCAAATCTAAACAAAATCAACATATGAATTCATGCTTTTATAGTTAGAGATGTCTGTGATCCTCTAAGGAGAAATATTGTAAGTTCTGATGTCCTCCTGCTAAAAGTGAGACTGGGAATGGGAAAAGATGCTCATATCTTCTAAACAGACTCAGATACAAAACAGCATCAGGTTAAAAGTTGCAACAAATGAGATTTTAACTGATACGGGGTCTCTTGAAATTATGAGTTCTCTTAAACAGTCTTTAACAATAAAACTAGAAATATAAAAATGAATGTCTATAAAGTGCTGTTTATTCACACTCTTTTACTGATATTTATTCCACTCTTCCCTTGACCACTGTGTGGTTTTCCTCCTCTTCTCTTCTACCGATTTGGTCTCTTTCTCCAACACAACTCATTATAACCTGTGATTTTTGTATTTTTTTCTGACTTTTCCTTATCTCCCTCAATTCTTTGTTTTTCTCAACAATTTTTCCCAGGTCTGCTGAGCTCTCCTTACTTTTCCCACCATCTGGCTAGGCAGCTGTTCCTGATAGCACCGAACAAGTGAGTTGTGAAAACAGTTGTTCAGAAGCTGATTTTGCCTGTAGTTCCCATTCTCTGTGGGACGGGAAGTTCCGATGATCAGGACAGGTGAAATGATGTATGAAACAAACGTTGATGCATTAAGGAAAAACTAATGTTGATGCCTTAAGTTTCAGCTCTCATGTTTTTCAGATTCTGTGCTGCCCAGGGGTGCAGTTCTGAGCCTCACATTAAGTGCTGGTGAACTCCCTTCGCAGAGCAGGGAGACAAAACAAATCCTTTTCCTGCTGAACACCAAGGACAACTTTCAGACTCAAAAGCACAAACGAGCGTGGGCTGGAGGGAGGAACAAGAAAGATGTAACCTCACAACCTGAAGCTGTTATTGGACAATTAAATCTCAATATGCAAATGGACCAGAACTTATAAAAATGTAAGACCTTGTGACCGGTCGTCCATTTTGTGCCAATTCTTAGTCCACCTTGGGTATAACGCTGGCCAGGCCTTGTCCTGCCCAAGGTGTACCCTAAAGACCTTTAAATAACACCTACTTTGTTTTCTAGCTATGTCCAGTCTCTGTTCCAGGTCAGCCTTCCCAAGGCATCAATGTGGTACGAGCGAGTTTTGAAGACAACATGGATCGGACCAGTTGAAACCCAAACCATTCTAGGAGATACAGCCAAAGGGTACAGGGGCGGAAGAAAAATGTAAAAAAATCTCACCAGACTCTTCAAATTCACTGTTGTAAGCATTCCAGGTCTCACTTATGCGGAGTAGGTTCTCCTCCATGGCTTGAATGTCCATGTAGGGACAGTTGCATTCCGGGAATTTGGGGCCACACTGACACCAGCAGTCATTGTCCTTGCAGATGAACTCCCCCTCTGAGTTGCAGGCAATGTAGCTCAGAGCTGCCTGCACAAAATGCTCTTGCAGGTACTCAGGAAGGATAACCTGAAGACCTGAGGGAAATGGAGGAAATATTATGGTATTAAACACAAAGGAAGGTCTGGAGCTGAGCAGCCTCCCCAGTTTACACAGCAAACAAACAACTATGAAAAACAAAACTATATGGAGTTTTTAGGACAATTTGCACATCTGTCCAGCATTTGCATTACGTCATATATTTCCTTTCTTAATAAGTATTTTCATATATATGCCTCACATTTCCCTCTCAGCATGGAACGTGCATCCACTAATGAGTAACCTGTGTTGCTCAGACAGAGCCTTGATTGTTTTAATCTTTCTGGGGGGATTGGGAAACATCAACTTCTCCTTGGGAAGAGCTGCTGAGTGAACAGCAGCCAGAGCCTTGCAGCAGCAAATCACACAGCTGAATTATAATCTTGGTGCCAGCAATAATGCAGATTCTGAAAATGCTGATGAAGGGAAAGCAGCCCTGAGAGACAGAGTAAAGAGACAGCATAATCAGGAAAAGGGGTGTAAACATTTCCACACAAAATTGGGCTTGTTTTCCATGCTTCCTTTGGCACAACAAGATGCAGCTTGTCTAAATAACTCATTATCTCTTGTGATTCTGTAGGGGCAAACTAAGAAGGAAGGGGAAAATTGGGTTGGGAGAAATCTTTGAAAAATAAAATTTGGCTGATTGTTTATTTTTCTAGCATTGGTATAAAATTGCTCTGGGACAGTCAATTGGATGTGAAGGGTAGGGCTACAAAACCTCGAGAAAGAAAACCCATTCTTAAACCTTATAAAGTTTTAGCATGGAAAAGGTCCAAAGTCCAGTCCTTGTGGGGCTTCAAAAAACTCCTGCTACATGTGTTCCAAGTAATTTCTCATTATATGAATTGGGTATTTGGTGATATAAGTTTCTTCTCCATAAGCATTTGGATGATTTCACAGGTTGGGAAATGCTTGTGCTGGAATTTTGAAAAAAAAAATTATTTAGAAATGGTGACTCTCTTCTTCCTTTTTCTTCCCCTTTCTGCTTCTTTCTATTTTTCATTTTTGTTTATACACAATTACTACTGTTTTCCTAATGAGTGAGATTTTAACCTTCTGAGTTGTTTTTTTGGTTGTTTTTTTGTTGGTAGTTTGGTTTTTTTTTTAAACATTCCCAAGAGGTGGAGCCCTTTGACTCCTCCTGGTTTAAAGTATTTGAAAAGGTACATGCTGCTCCTCTGGTGACTCCTTTAATTTGGGTGCAACAAGGGGTGTAAGCTACTGCTCAGTATGTGCAAAGCAGGCTGAGCACACTAAATGTCACTCCCAGCTTGGTGGAATCTCTGGGAATTCAGGCTGTCAGGGAGGCATGCCAGTGGGTGCTAAATAGGGATGCAAAATGTTAACAGGGCAATTCAAATTATTTTCTGGTGGGCGCAGAAATTGTTTCTGTTTGAAAGGCAACACAAGGCACTGGCATTTCCTTCACTTTGGCTGGAGCGCATTTACTGCGCACACACAAGCACACAAAAATTAGGGAAATGACCTTTTATGAGGTGGAAGAAAGAGAAAAAAAAACCGAAAAACAAATAGCTTGATAAATGTCACCCCGTTCCAAAACAAATTAATGAAATTGCACCTACATACCTTGCAACTGAATCTTATTTTCAGGACTCTGAACCAGGACGGAGCTGACAGAATCTAGGTTGTCATAGTTACTGCAGCCGAGAGGACCCGTCCGCGTCTCTGTCACCTGGTGGAAGGGAGGGGAGAATTACTGGATTATCCAGAGCAGGCTGAGGAGTTCAGAAAGATTGTTTCATTAAATTTCCCCCAGAAATACGTTTCGGACCTAATTATGGTGAAATTTCAATTGCCGAAATGATGAGTGCGAACGTTTTGACAGCAGGAAGTGCTATTCCCATGGCAGAGAGTCCTTGCAAACGCTGCACCATCACTACACAAATACACTACCAATACTACAAAAATACTACAGTAGTACAATGCTGGAATGGTGTGATGCCACACCAGCTGTCTAAAGACAACTTGTTTTTCACAGCTGGGGGAATTACAATGAGTATTGCAAAATAAAGTTTATGAAAATGAGGACTGTGATATTTGCCCTTGAAAGCTGTGCACATAACAAGTCCTGAGTGAAGTCATGGAAAAAGCTTTGACTTTTCCAGTGGAGAAGATCAGGATTTGAACTTAAAAACCCTTTATGAGCGGTATTTATAATGGTGGTAGTGGTAGGATGGGGGTTTTTTTCCATAAGGGAAGGGCCTATAATAAGTTGAGGCACAAAATTCTGGATATTCTGTCTGTTGTAATCACCAAATCCATAGCCACAGAACCAAAATACAGCTACATTAATCAAAACAGAACCCCCACAAGCAGAACTCTGGCTTAACAGTGAAGGTCTGTACTTGGGAAAGAGCAGTTATTTATATCATAGAATCATTAAGGTTGTAAAACCCCTTTCAGACTTTCAAGTCCAAACATTTACCCGGGACTTCCAGAGACACCACTAACCCGTGTCCTAAGCACCACATCATGGATTTTGAACACCTCCAGGAACAGTGCTTCCGCCACTGTCCTGGGTACCAGCGACTGGCCGTCCTTTCAGTGAATAAATCTTTTCCTAACATCCAATCTGAATGTCTATCCCTGGTGCAACTTGGTGACTAAGCATGTTTAAGTGAAAAAGAAAAAAGTTAGTAATTTATGTGCTTCCTGGAATATTGTATATAATTCTTAAGCGTCCACAAAGTAATTTAAAAGGTGAATTTCTTTTTAAAATGAGAAATACAACCAATTGTGCACCTCCCAAAGAGTTTTCAGCCACTCTGCTGGAACTTCCTACTGTTCCTCCTTTGGTTGTTTCAGAAACTGTGGCCAGATTTACCCTTGTTTTGTATCTGCCTCAGTTCTGAATGCCGCCACATCTTTGGTTTATTACTTCAGGTATCAAATTCAGCCCTGGATCTCCTGGAGAATAAGCCTAAATTACAGGGTCAGGGAGCAGATTTCCTAAATACAGGCATGCACCGAGCAAGTGACAGCCAGACAACCAATGTGAATCGTAAATGACAAGGAAGAAGGGAGGGGGCTATTTGAACGGCCTGATTTGATGGGAATATGAAGGTCTGCTGATATAACCTCGGATTGCTCGTGTTGCTGAGGATTGCCCAGCTCCCCCACAGCCTGTGGGTGGCTGCAGCTGGGTCATGATGTCCTTGAAACCACTGCGGCTTCACAGTCCTCTTGCCCTTTTTGCAAAGAATAGACGAGATTCCCTGTCGTTCCAAGCTCCTGGCACCTTTCCATGACTTTGAGGTGGAATTCCTGGGGGTGGAGAGCCCATGGAGAGGACACAGCACTGGCCTGCGCCAAACCTGTGAGCAGAGCTCGAGATGCATGAGGAGATGGGACCAAGCCAGGTTGTGTCCTCTCTGCACATATTTGGCAATCTTTAATATTTATGACAGCAGTAGATTTGCCATGGTTTTTGCTTAATCATCCTGAATCAGCACAAAGGCTCTTGCACGGGTATGAGATTTGGATTGGACATGGCTGGAATGACAATTGTGATTTGCCTGTGATCCTTCAGTACTCTGCCAACAAAAAAAAATTGTCGTAGTCTAAAATTCCATTCTAAAATATGATTTTTTGGAAGTACCCCCTGTCCATACATAGAATCCTAATGTCTTGCTATAATAACAGAGACTGTTACCTAGATTAAATAAGAGAAGTACCCAGTCAACAAAAAAAGACTGGCAAATATTGTGGTGAATTTTATCCTTATTCTGACATATTACACTCAGCATTCTTCTATGCAATCCTTTATTTAAAGATCCATTTATTTTAGTGCTGTTTTCCTTTGCATATTATTATTATGGTTTTCAAGCATTTTTCTATAAGGCAATGCAGCTTCATAAAGTTATATGGAATGCACAAACTATAAAGAAATTATTACTATTCCTATCCATTCCTATTACTCTTTTATGCCCCCTGAAATCACAAAATAAGGAAGGGCGGAAGTATCTTTGTAGTTATTGTGCCCCTTTTTGTTCATATTTTTTCACTCTTATCTGAATTGTGCCAGACATAGGTAGAGACTACCACTGTTTTGAGCGATAACATTTTATAAATACTTTGATTCAGAAGAAAATTATATAGGGCAGTTTTGAGATGACTTACAGACAACCGTTGCAGTGAAGTAATTAAAAATTGTTATAATAATAATAATAATAGGCAATGCACTATAAATACATCAATAAATAAGGACCTTTTCTAAATGGTAGTTTTTCATTTCAATTAATATATTTATATAATTCATTCTTTTATTTTTCCAGGTACCTTCACACCCTCTGTCAGCTGCCTTGCTCTGGTACTCTTATCTTCTACAGAGAAGATACATTGCAAGAAGAAATTCAAAATGAATAGTCTCAGTATATAAAAAATAGATGCTAAAGAATATAAAAATCATTCAACCTTCAGCTTTTGACAGATGGCAGTTCTAGATTACAGGTCAAAGCCAGGCAGTTACATACACTTTTGTATACTCTATGCACATCCTACTCCACAAAGTTGGTAAATCAGAAAAAATTGTGAGTGATTGATAAATGAAAGCCTCAAATTTCTATCAGATTTTCAGAGCAGACGAAGAGGTGTGATTTTCCTAAATTAAAGTTACAGACTGATAAAGAATATCTAGTTCCAACCCCTGCCACAGGGACACTTCCCGTAGACCAAGCTGATCCAAGCTCCATCCAACCAGGTCTTGGACCTTTTGGGGTAACTTTGGTGATAAAAAAGACAGACTAGAGAAGACGAAAAGAAATTTTTGAAAGGATAAAAATACATTAATTCTGGTTTGAGCCAAGTGTTGCCGATGATTTCACTTTTTTTTTTGTTACAGCAACAATAGGAATGAAATTGGAAAGGCGATGGCACGTCTTTAATTATCTTCCAAGGAGAGGAGTGTGACTATGTTCAGTCCCAAGATCACAGCTGAAAACTGTTTTGTCAGAAAGTGTATGGAAAAAAGATGAGCCAAAAAGAGGAGAGGGACAGGTAATAAAATAGAAATGCAGATTATGCTGAGATGTAGTGTGGCCCAGAAGTGACTGACATTGTGCAAAGAGCACCAGCACCACGTGTTTGTTTTGCACGACCTGCAGCCCGCAAAGGGCATTAACTCACAAAGCAAAGCACCACAGAACAAAGTTATTAAATAACCAAGACCCCCCTAAGAACCAGTAAAAAACACCTGTGAAATCATCTGACACGAGGCAGGCAGGATGTTCTCCAGTGCCTTGTTTTCAGAGATGATCACAGAACAGGTGTCCCTCAGCTACAGAGTTTTCAGTTCCCAGAAATAAACTCTAACGTTTGGCATTAATGAGACAAATGCCTACAGTTTTCAGTCAGTTAAATCTCATAACCATGGTGATAATGACCCGATTATAAGTGCACTGAGAACATACCTCCTAGCACTTAAGCAGGGCTGAATTCTTGTGATATCAGTGGGTAGTATTTCCCTGGGAAACAGCCTGCTTTTTTTTGACCATGATAATTAAGCCTATAGAAGAGTTTCCTAATAAAAGGGAAATACATTTCTGCAGAGATTTTGCTCCTGGTGTGCCCTTTCATGCACACATAGCTAATATTCCTAACGAAGTGCCCATGCAGAGGTGGTGTGTGCCTTGCATAAAGGACTGTCCTCTTCAGCAGGACCCTTTAAAAATGGGTTTGGCTTCTAAGGACGAGAACTGAGCCAGCACAAAGGAGGATGAGGCAATGCTGGTCACTGCAGAACAGGCAGCTGCGCTCACATTCACATAAACCTCTTTAAATACTTTAAACATTCAAATAAGGATTTAGAGCAAACTCCTCATGTCTGCATGAGGGAGCAAGGACTGCTCTGAGCGGCTGTGCTGACAGGAGATGGGGCAAAAGTGTGGAAGAGGGAGGAAGCTGAAGGCTTTGGGATTCTCCTGAATTCCATGATGGAGCTGATGGCTGTGTCTGGTGATCTTCGAGGTCTTTTCCAACCGGGATGGTTCTGATTCCACGACTCTCCTACCAACCTCACCTTCAGGCCCCATGCTCCCACCCCCTCTGCTCCCTGCCCGTTCTGCAGGCAATGCTCTTCTCACCTTAAAAAAGAGTTGATCAAATAAATAGGCACTACATGTCCTTTCTATTCAGATGTGGGTCTCCTGCCAGCTCTCTTCTTTCTTTTCCCCCAGGCTTGACAGTTTTTCACAAAAGCATCTTTATTCCAGAACTTCCCCTTGCCACACAGTTGCTGCTCCACTGTCCTGTTTTTATCATTGAACATATTAAAAAACTCCCACTAATGAGAGTGTAATTAAAATAAATCAGATTTTCTGAGTGTTCCAAGCACTGATACTTCTCACACTATGGGCTAGATGAACATTTCTGAAGGAGGTCCAGGCAAACCAGAAGCATTCACAATGTCAGGGGTTGAATTCATGTTTTCAGTTGGATTTTATTTAATTGCCAGGAATCTAAAACAATACCTCAAAGGCATGACATATTTTCAACAGATTTTCTAGCAGCATAAGGCTGACACTTTAATTTGAAGAGACCCCTAACTCAGGAGACCTGGAAACCCTCCCATCATATTTTTCTGTCATCTGTAAAATGGAAGAGGAACAGTAAACTTGATCTTTCTGCAAAAGAGATAATTGCAAAATTTCCATTAACTTCATTAGAAGGGAAATAGGGACTTCTTTCAAGTTCCTGGGCAAAGAGATGACTTTGAATTTTACTGAATGCAGCACTAAAGCCTCCCAAGAGATCAGTCTAATCCTTCCATTCGCACTTCTTTGTTTCTACACTCCCAGGAATTTAGTGTGAACCAGATTGTTACCTTAAAATAAGAAGGAAATGTAAATGTATTCGCCTTACATAAAGCATTAAATACCTCAGAAATCAGAATATTTTAGGAACTGGAGATGAACTCACACTATTTGAACTCTGCTGTGTTACTGCTGCTGAAAATGCTATGATTTTTTAAGGCTGCTCAGGTCTGCCTGATAGGGAACAATCCCTTCTCTGCTCAAGTCCATTCCCCACTATCTCAGGGAGCAATATCTTGTCTAGATTCCAGGAGAATCCACAAGAATATTGGAACAAGTCTGGCAGCAGTGACAGCTCTGGCATCACAGCCACAATTTTCCCTTTTCAAGGACATTTTAAATCCGCTGCCTGTCAGATGCCACATTCCCATGAAGCCTTCTGGATTTCAACAGGGAAGTTTGCAGGAAATGAGGCTGCTGGAAAACCAGTCAGGCCAGCAGTGCCAGAGCCTTTATTTCCTGCACTTTCAGAAATCAAAGGTGCATCAGCCTCATACAGAGAGAAAAAGGACAAGCATTATCTCCAAAAAAACAGGTTATCTCTTTTAATTAATCTTGAAGAAGAGATGACAGTGAAGTTCTCTTACAGAGAAATAATAGAGTTAGCAAAAATGTAATAAAAACGCAGGATTTTGTTTCAGTCTCCATTTAGCTCCTTCTGCTTGCCCATATCTTACCTAAATTAACACTAATATTATTTTTTCTCAGCTTTTATTGCCTAAAGAGACAGCTGAGCAACAAACAGTAAATGAAATCTATATATTTGGTTTAAAAGATAAAATTAGAAACAGAGAGAACAGCACAGATACAAATTAAAATAATATTTCACGTTCGTAAAAATCTCAAGGTATCTGCAGAAAGCAAAAGCAGAGATGCCTACTTAAGAAAAACCCCGTTCCCAACTTTCCATCCTTTCCCAAACGTGATTCCATTACTATATAAAGGACAAAAAGCTCCAAAGAAATATGGGGGCTAATACTGCACAGGTTAAATTTCTTCTTACATTTAACCCAACTGCAAAACCCCATGCAAGGACTTCCCAAGAGTATTGGGCACAGGATTTGTATCTTCATGGACCTGTTCCAACAGGCAATGCTGAGGCCACTGGGATTTTTCACTGTGTCCCCATTAGTTTCAAGAAGACAGAATGATTTGCCTATTTATAAGACTCACAGATATTATTAGTCATCATAATAATGCAGTTGAATGTTTTTTGGTGTTTTTTTTTTATGTTGGGAAAGTGCAACTTAAAAATATTGTCCTTCCTAAATCAGGATGAAAAGTTAAAATGTTCCTTTTCTTTCTGAGGTGTCAGGAAAAAGAACCTCTTGGTAAATATAAAAATTATCTTGGGATCATTTGGGAACATTATGTCTTTAATGCAGTCAATTTTTTAAATCATGTATATACTATTTTTAAGAGGAAAAAAAATTTTTATGAAAACAAACTTGTGCCAAAGAAAAAATGTGACAGGTTAACATTAGGTCCTAAAAGGAACATGAAAGGCATTTAAAGCTTTGAGGTTTAAAAATCAAAATGATAAGGGCAGGTTAATTAAGAACCCAATTTTCCGTAGAGATTTTGCCTTTGGTTATACATTTCTGTGCCATACTGAAACTTGGTTGCAATATTCTTTTCAGCAACATCTCTAACAATTCACTAATTTAAGTTGTTTCCAGGTCTTACATTTCCTGCCCGGAAACTCCTGAGTTATTTGTGCTGTCCGCGGCACTCAGCACCTCACTGGCAGTCACATCTGCAGCAGGACATTTCTCATGTCCATTTTATTTTGCCATCAAACTCCCCCTCCTGGGGTTGTCATCGGAAGCTCTCACAAGGAATCACATTAGTGTCCATAACATGGGTGCCTGCCTGGCTCACAGAGATGTGTGCAGGGATTTATTTTTAGGTTATATCCTCATTACTTCCCACCCATTTATTCCCTCTGGTAAGCGATTGTCAACACATTTGCCCTTTCTGTCTCATTGGTATGGCCAACTCTAAAGTTACAGTTTTGTTAAACCCTTCTGTTTATGCAACTGGTTTTCAGTGTGTTTTCCTGCATCTTTGCAGGCCTACCTGCAGACCAGGCAGCTACAACTGATCTATAATTTAATCATTAAACCCCTATCAGTTGTTCAAGCTAAAGGGAATTGAGCTTTGCCAAATTTGTGTTAGAGAAGAAAAGCAACTTAATACTGAAGCTTTAAGCTTCATTTCATATGGCTGCTTCATTCATAGGGAAAGTTCTGTCTGAGAACCCAGTGAGCCTCAATATTGTTATTTCATGGACTAAACTAGAAGAGATATTTTAATGTACAGAAGACTGCTCTTAGAATTAGGCTCTGAGGGCAGCGTTACCCAGACTGACTGCTGAGCTCAGCTGGAAAATCCTTCACATCATCCTGATTCATGGGAATAGAAAGACCTATCAAACACCAAGCCCTGTTCATTAAAACATACATGAATGTGTCCTACTGTGGGTAGGAGAAAAAACATTTAGAATATAGGATATAGGATCTTGTCCAAGGTGTTTTATTCATTCCTTTCTGGTCCTCACATGGATGAGCCAATGGCAAGGGCAAAGGATGATGTATTATAAGGGCAACTGCATTTCTTCCATCAAAAAAAACAGAAAAAGAGAGAGCCAGAGTTCCTATGAGCACAGGAATCTAGGGAAGGAGGGAAGTTCAGAAGGGAAATGAGGAAAGCTGTGAAAAGAAAGCAGCATTTATTGTCAGGACTGTGGAGCCCTGTGGAAGTGAAAGGACTTTGTTCTGCTCAGAACTGGAAGAAACTCAACCACCTGCAGGTTTTGCTTTGTTTTTATGCAGAGGACCATGTGAGGTAGGACACTCCTGGATATCTACATGTCCAGCCCCTCTCACAGTACGCTAGGTGAAAACCCTTCGGACAAGAGTAGTTTTCTAAATTAAAGGTCTTACTCATGTAAATATCGGGATTACATTCATATATGCCACTGTATGTTTTCTTTGTGTCCTTTTGCTTATCAGGACGTTTATCTCATATGCATGCACAATTATTTCTAAGGCATTTCACGGTGGTATCAGGGCAGAACTCTCAGGGCACACACTACAGGTTTGTCAGTTTGGGATATTTGCATCAAAAACAAGAACAGATCCTCCCCAGTGTAAACCAATACCAAAGTAAGAAAAGCAGACCAACACATTTTAATTTTTATGCCTGAAGGAACATGGGCTATTTATTTCTGACATTGGCTCAGTATTCTTGTGAATGTTGTGTTCCAAGCAGAGAATTGGAGTAAGAACAGACTCTACTTAAGTAGCCTAAAACATGACAGGAAAAATATTTTAATGGTCCTTTTCATTTTTCTCTATTATCGTCAAGGTTTTATCATCACCTCATTTTGCACATTAAGAATTTCATGAAAGCTGAAGAAAAAAACATGGAATAATTTTTCATTTGCCAGACTCTAGATACACTTGAAGAAGATAAAATTAAATTTCAGTGTAAATTTTCATATTATTTGGGAGACACTTGTATCCTCTATTTAGTGGAATCATTATAACTGTTGGAAAATTATGAACTATTATAACCACATCACAAAAGGGCCTTTTTATTATTTATTTTCATATTATTTTTAATTAAATTCAAAGGAAGGATACCCAAAGCCCATGAAATGTATTAGCTATTCCCTGGGAACTGTCCTGGGATCGAGAATGAATAGGAGCTGGAGCTGGATCAATTGGAGAGATGGTAGTTGAGGCTGACTTGTGGAAATCCTGATCTCAGTGATAGCAACATGAATGAGAGGAAACCTCCTTGGCATCAGTGGCATTTATTCCTTGCAAGGGGTCAGAACCTCACCATGAACAATTAGAAACAATTCTTGGTTTGCTCGCTGGATTCTGCTACAAGGCCTGGAGAAGAGCAATGGAACTTCCAACCTTCCAGGCATTAAAGAGCTGGAAATAATGGCCACTCCATAGTGTAGAAAGTCTCTTGGATGAATTATGAAACCTTTCTTAAAGCCAGCTCTGCTTCAGCATGTAGAGGCATTATATGCATGATCTTGTAAGAGATTAAATTATAGGTTTGCTGTCAGACATGCAAATTCTGCTGAAGCTCTCTGAGAAGGTCTACAAGGTAAAAATAACAGTGGAGTGCAGAAGACGGCAATGCTATAACTCTCAGTGCCAGTTAACTGTGGATTCCCACACAGGGGATAATTTTTCACACTAAATGAATAGATCAAAAGGAAAGATTGCAGATTGAATCATAAACCACGATATCAAAACATGTAAAAATGTATTATAGCAAAAAATTCCCTATGAAATTAAAAATAATTTGAAAACAGAAAACTTTCCACAGCCTTTTATTATTCTCTAAGCTGATTTCTTCCAGCGCAGAGTCTCTATGCGTCTGAGATATTCTTCCTATCTGACCTCTGTGTTCATACAAGCTGTTGGTACATGCTATCTCCTATTCCTGAGAGCTCAGGGGCAGGGAAATGTTCTGTGAATTTTATAGTCCTTGCCTGACATTCTCTGACCTGCTGGCAAGCAGTAGCTGCCAATTAGAGGGTGGAGGACGGGCAGAGAGCTGAAGTTTCCCAACCTATACACAAGCCAGCCAGAATAAAGATCAAACTGAAATCTGTACAAATCTGAGTGCCTCCAAAATCCTGCTGGAATGTTCTGTCCAACTGCATGTTCAATATGTTCACTGTGGAGCTCCCAATACTAAAACCTTTCTCCATCTTCTGGGTTTATTTACTTTAGTTTCGCTTTTTTTTTAGGGAGAGAAGAAAAAAAAAAAAAAAGAGTATGGAACACTTAAGGAACTATAGTGTGAATTGTTTATAAGTTTTTGACAACTGTGATGGCAAATGTTGTGTGAGTGTTGTCAAGGTTTCTCATTTACATATGTATATTTATAGCCTGCTCAGGGTTTGGCAGTCTTCATCTCCCTGTTTGTTTTTTACTCTTCTCTCTTGACTAAACTCATAACTAAAAGAGAAGCCCTTCGGTTTCTTTTGCTCTATCATGTAACGTATTCTATGCCATTCTGTTGTTGTTTTGTGGTGTTTGGGTTTGTTTTGTTTTTTTGTTTTTTTTTTTATTAAGTGGAGAATAGTTATCCAAAATCTTTCCAAAATGCTTATCCAAGCATCTCAATTATGTGCTACTTTATTGTCCTGAAAGCATCTCACGCTGTGGTGCCAACGAGCTGGCGATGTTCTGACTCCTTGCTCTCATTACTCCTCTGCACACGCTGCTGCAAGGATAACGAGTGGAGCTGCTGAGACACGTCTTTAATGAGTGCCTCGTGCTGCAGCTGCTGAGATGCACCGCGGCAAGTGATGCTGCTGAGTGAGCACCGAGAGTGATCAGTGAAATGTTACTGCCTTCGCTTCCCACTCCGGGGCTGGAGCCGCAGCATCCCCGGCTGGCTGGGGTGGGAAGCCCATTCCTTCTATCCATGGGCAGGGACATTTCCACCAGCCCAGGCTGCTCCCAGCCCCATCCAGCCTGGCCTTGGACACTTCCAGGGATCCAGGGGCAGCCACAGCTTCTCTGGGCACCCTGTGCCAGGGCCTGCCCACCCTCACAGGGAGGAATTCCTTCCCAGCTAACCCTGCCCTCCTTCAGCTTAAAGCCATTTTCCCTTCTCCCACCACTGCTTGTCCTCGTCAAAAGTTCCTCTCCAGCCTTCTTGAAGGCCACCTTTAGATGGCTTTAGAATATCTTTAGATATTTTAGGTTCCCCCCCACTCCCTTTTTTCTCACTCTGAAATGTTGAGGGCCAGATTCTCACAGGAATTCTGCTGTTTTACACCTGCTCAAGAGCTGACCTCTATGTTACCTTTCAGAGAAAGCAGCCCTGGAGATTCAGTTTAATTAAAACTCGGCTGTCCGAATGAATTAAAGGGTTTTTTAATATCATCACCTTAAACTCCTCAATAAGATATGGAAATAGATCCCTAACCTTTCACTTGGTGTATTCTTAAAATCAGTGAAGAGTCCACACATAACAGTCACAAGATACCTTGCTATACCTATGGTGAGTTTAATCCAAAGATCTCCAACAATTTCCACATTAAAAAAAAAAAGGAATAAAATCTCAGGGATTTCATTTTTATAGTGACACAAACACAAATCCCATCCTGTGCAGTAGAAGATGGTGCAGAGACTTCTTAGCTACCTTTGGGTGATGCCAGAAGTCTAATTGCAGGTCCCAGTCCTTCTGGCAAGACAAAATAATGATCCAAACTTAAATTTAAAATTCATACCTAGCCATATTAACAGCAAGCTGGGTTTGTGAAACTCTTAATATTGAGTGAGATTTTTAAAGACATCTGCAAAAGTATTCAATTCTCACAGAAATTTCAGGGAAGAAAAGCATTCAAGATCACAGATCCTATATATTTCCTAAATTTTAACTTCCCCTTGGAAAACTGTCAAGTTTCGGTCTTATATGAAGGCAATCTGATCTCCCAAGATAGTGGAGAACTCAGCATTTCATAATGGTCCTGAACAATACCTGTCCTTGGAAATCTGTCCTCTGGCCTTTCCTTGACATTCCTAAGTCATGTCACCAAACCTACACAATGGCAAAACCCCAATTTTTTTATAAGGATCACTAATTCCTGCCTCTGAATTTTGTGGATTGTTACAATTATATTTACATTTGTGTTTCATTTCTTCAATGAAATCAATAAAAAGCTGCTATCACAGGACTTTCCACAACGTTTCTAACTGCAGTTTTATACTTTAAAGCTGTTGCTGGGCAATTTTTTTTCCAGACTTTGGTCCTTTACAGCTGTGCAGTCTTAAATTCTACCCACAAACTGAATGGATAAAGTGAGGGCAAGAAGGGTTCGAGATCTGGATTCCAAAAGCTTCCCAAAAACTGGTTGCTTATACAAAACTGTGAAAACCGTTGAGATTTAGAATTTGCCAGAAATCTGACAAAAGCTCAAGGCTTTTTAGTATTTCAGTATTTCTACTTTTGATTACGGCAATTACTTGAATTCACGGAAAAAAACACATGCAAATAGGAGGTATAAAGGAAAAAATTGAAACTAGCAAGCTTTTTCAGACAAAACAAAGAAAACAGAAAGAATAAGGTCTGTATTTCAGTCTGAGTCTTGAGTGAGAAATTAATTTCATTACACTTAAGTTTCCTCCCTAACAGCCCACCATGAGTCATTCACGGGTTAATTATAGATAATCAGATTTAGTTACCACCACAATAGAGCCCTGTTCTTTGTAATCTAAATTTCTCAGATAAAACAAAATGCTTAAATCTCTCATAGCGAAGAAAAAACCGTGGTTTGGGGAAAGTAAAAAGCAAATTGCACAATAAAATTTAATTGGAATTACAGGGCATGTTCTTAGGGATGTTTATTCTTTCTCACTCAGATGGAATAAATGGGCTGTAAATAGCTGTAAATAGCTGGTGGAAAATTCAATTTATGCATCTGTTCTTGTGTTGCCTCCTGTTCCTTTGTTGCACTGTGGCTGTCCCAGAACTGTTTGGACTCTCCAATAGCACCTCTGCTGTACTCACCTGGCCCAGCTCCCACAAAAGGAGGTGTGTTCTGGGATGGAAGGAGATATCCTCCAAGAGACAGCCATGGAACAGCCTCACTTCGTTAATGGCAGCGCTGTAACATACCTGTGTTTATAATTCTGCAGAATGCAGTGCGAATATTCAGTAATATTTAATTTACCGTGCAGCCAGGGTGGATGTTACGTGTCCTGCACAATTGTTTGGACTCACTGCAGAGGTTTGTTAAGGACAGTGCTGGAATTACAGCTGGCAGCAAGCTGGAATCCTGATCGTCTGAAAGGAGCACGCTGCCTAAGTTCCAGAGCTGGGGCTCAGGCAGGCAGCAGGATGAAACCCAGATGTGCTGTGCACAGCTGGTGGGAGCGTGGCCACACCACCCGGGTCATCCTGCCAGTGGGCAGTGCTGGGGGTTAGATTTGGGGGTTTTTTCCCTATAGAATTTTTTCCCACAAAGTCGCTAGGAGACTAATTGCTGGGTACTTATGGGTGCTTGACCAAAACAA